>JAQMCX010000032.1:19301387-19312739 GCA_029814765.1 Acanthurus leucopareius
TAATCAATCAAGAGGGAACCACATTTTAATTTCATTTTACAACTTGTTGTATAATGACCAATAAACTTCCTTGTATCATATCATATCATATCATATAATATCATATCATATCATATCATATCATATGAGCTGTGTAACTAAGACTGTGCAGCTAAACACAACTAAATATAATGTAGGTAAATAACCTAACTGTCGTCTTGGAAACTGTGCGAAGTTCTGAAAACTCGTCTTTTTTCTCCTCCTGTGAATGTGTAACTGCTGCTGCGTTTAACTGTTGCGCCTGCACTTGCAGCGGCTTATGAAAATGGCTCTGCTGCTCTGTAGATCAACCTCCCCTCAAAGGATTCGCTCTGATTGGATTTCTTCCTAACTTGTCCCACAAAAGGGGTAGTTTTGATTGGATCTCTTCTCCATTCATCCCTCCCTAACATTTTGGTCTCGTTTTTATTTGTTGACTGAAGTGTCAGTTATATTTCGTCACGGTCTTCATCATCATATCTGACTTTTTATTCAGTTTTTATTTAGTTTTCGTCCGTGAAAAAGGTTTGTTGACGAGTATTTTTCGTCATAGTCTTCGTCAACAAAATTAACACTGTCTTGCTGATACCTTAGTTGGTTGTTAAAGGTTGACCGCTGACTCCTACTGAAGCTTTTCATATTCTTTGTATTCTGTGTGGTGGTTATTTCACAGATGGTGAAACAAGTTAATTGTCGAGCTGTCTTTAATGGCAACGGCTTTACAACATAGTTTGCAGATTCACCTCTTTTGAGCAACCCCCATCTTTTCAGAGCCAGACCACTTCCATGCAAGTATGATCCACATCTGGCAATTAAATCTACAACGTCAGTTCCAATGCTGCTGGTGTTTTTTTTTTGTTCACTAATTTTTAATTTCAGCCATGTAGGCAGCTATGTTAGCTTTTCTTGTTTCGATGTGTGAAAACTGCATGTGTTCTTAATGTGCATGTGGAGTAGTCTGTCCTAGCAGGCTAGATCATATGCAGTGAATACACGTGGACTCTCGAGGCGAGTTTGGAATGCTTTTTTCAAAATGAGTGACATACATGATAGTGTGATTTCAAACATAATTAAAATATTCATCAAGATAATATATAGATATTGTAGAATATATATAAAATGAACATCTCTAGTGACAAGCAAATAAGAATATTACACAATGTAAAAGCAGGAGTGCCTCCATCGTGTGTGGCCACAATGGCAGATGAGTGTAACCCATTTTATGCTCCCTTTGATGTTCACAACAGAGTCATCTGCAAGGCTTAGGGCTATGAAACTTTGTAAATCTTAAGACTGAGGTTTATTTTAAAACCAATGTTTGATTCAAATTATTCTTGATACATGATGGATTGTTGATTGAATGAATAAAAAAAGGGGCATTTTTTAAGTTGCTTGCTTCAGTATACTGTGTATGATACCATTCTATAGTGTCCTTATTTTACCGACATAACTGGAAATTAAGATACGTAATACTTAGTCTATAATTAATTCATTTGAAAGCATCCTACAGTCTCCTGGCTGTATGAGAATAAAAAATAAGGCGACATTCTCCCCTTTGTTGTTATTAACGTTTTGTCTTCAGCAGTGGAGAGTAGCCTCTCTGTTCAGTCACATCTCCAACATTCTTGTGTTCAACACTGGAGCAACCCAGTGTTGCATGCTCAGCCCTCTCAACATTGAGATATTTTCTTAAGTATTCAATCAACACCGCCATCATCAGCCAGAATTTGAACAACAAAGCACAGAGATGAATTGTCAGCACAGGAGTGGAGGACATGGACCTGCACTCAAAGACATGGGAGGCCGCGAGACACAGGTGACACAGATCATATTAGGGAGGGATCACCCAGAAAGGAAACGTGACAAAATGCGTGAAAAAAAAATGGTTACCAAAATTAAACAGGAAACAAAGCAAAATATGAAGAAAATGTTTTCAAAAACTTAGGGAGCTTGACAGTTCATGACACTCTTAGATTGCACAATAATTTTAGGGCTGAATAAAAATGAGCAAAGGTTTTTCCTAAGAAAAAGAGTATGGAGTAAAACTCAAGGACCATTTTTTAAATACAACATTACTAGCTGTTAAAAAAAATAGGCCTTCATCTGAAGTCAAAGCCTGACAGTTTTGTCCATATATTGATAGTATTTATCAAAAAACCTCTGCAAGGCATAAGCCCTGATAGAGATTAGATGCATATATTTCTCTCAGTCACTCAGTACATGCATGAATGATTGTGTTCTAAATTAAATCATGTGATTTTAGAGATTTAAAGTGTTTGCAAAACTATTTGACAATTTATCGCTGTTGTGTAAGGATTTCTCATTCCTCTTCAGCTATCGGAAGGGGCCACGAGTGATAGACAACTGCTTCAGTTTGGAATCTTTTTCTGTTAGGGACAATTAATGAAAAGAAATTTTCTGTTATCAGTTAAGCTAAAACAAGGCTGACCTTATTTGTTGCAGGTCACATTTTGGCCTTCTTTATTGCTAAAAAATTACATCCATAGAAAAGCATGATGTTGTCTTGAACCTGGGCATCTGCAGATTAATGTCATATCTGATATGTCATAATCCACATATGTGAGGAATGATAAAAGACAAATCTCCCTTTTTGCTATCTTGGCTGCCATCTTGACTGTAAGGCTGTTCCAGATCTGTACTGATCTGAAACTGTTGTTCCTGTACTAGCACAGTTATGTAAATGTCATTAATTAATAGTCAATTTGTGTGTCTCGTTTAACTATTGTTAATAGAACTTTTTACGGCTTCTTTATTTTGGAGATGATAGCCTAATTAATAGCTATTCTCACATGCTTGCCATAATGATCATATTACATGAACTAGGATATTTCATCAGTATTTAAGAATTTCAAATGATTACTACAGAAGTTATGGACTTCTTTCCCCACACTGGGAGCCAGGATTCATGTTACATTTTTACAGCTTTTTTTACAGCTATAAGTTTGAAAAACTTCCTCAGAGATTAGCCGAGTGTTTCAGTATAACACTTTTTTTTAAAAATCATTTGCCCTGTTTTTCAAGTATTGAGGCAGCGCTGCCTAATACCAGTGCATTGATGAACTACAAATAATTAACCCAGATTAAAACATCTTTGTCTCGTTTAATCCATGGGACTATACAGCACACAAATGATTATTTTTGTTGTGCGCTGAGTGGAGGTTCAGAGATAGGACAAGGGGCAGAAAAAAATTATTAAAATTGTCTGAAGAGTGGGACCATTTCAGGTTGAAACGGAAAGAAAACTCTGTATAGTGTAACTTTTGTAATGCTTAACTAGCCTACCACACTGGCACTACGTCAGTGCTTCAGTTCTATGGCCAGGACTTATCAGACAACTTATTAATCCAAAATGCTTTGAAAAAGGGAAAAGCACAACCCCATTAATGTAAAACACAAATGCAAACTCCACAACACAAATACAAAGGCACAACAGATTTGCAAAGGCCACACCATGAATGCAAAAGCCACAACAGAATTTTACAATTATTCCTCAACTATTGCCAGTGTCCCGGGTTGAGGAAATTGTTTCAGTAAGTGAAACACTGTTCGCTAGCTAACATGAATTGCGATAACTATCATCATGTGATTGCTGAATCATGCTGCATGATTAATCGCTGAATCATGCATTTGTATTAAGGCTTTTGCATTAGTGTTGTGACTTTTGCAGTGGTGTTGTGTTTGTCTTTTGTTGTGTTAAACCTTTTGCAAAGTGTTTTGGATATGCAATTCATAAAACAAAAAGTAGATAATATTTAATAGAATAAAAGTAAAATAATGAATAGTTGCAGCCTTATCATAGCAAATTATTTGTCAGGTTTTAGTTGTCAGATTTAAGTATCTGTTATATATTAGTAAATTAGATTTGTTTTTTTAACAACTGTAATGGCTAGTGAAATTTAAACGCAAGTTAAGAACATGAAAGTTAATTCAGACATAGTCATAATCCATCTTTGTAATTATGTCACATTGAAACATTTCTGAGGGTTGAGGAGCTCAAAATTTGCTGTCCTGCCATTATGTTAGGCTTATAATTCACAAAGTGGACATGTGCAGCTTGAACTTATTTTTTCATTTTCTTTTTTATTTCAAGAATTATTTTTTTTTTCAAAATTGTGTTAAGACTAAATATGATGTTTTATCTCACAGATTGCTCAGAAATATGACCCTCAAAAGGAGGAGGAGCTCCGCCTCTGGATTGAGGAGGAAACAGGGATGTCTATTGGAGAAAGCTTCCAGAAGGGCTTGAAGGATGGAGTCATCCTCTGCGAGTAAGTTCTGTGTGTGTTGCAGAAGTATGTGAATTTTGCAATCATTGTTTTAAGGAATGCTTCACAGCAAAGTTTAGGACACCCCTAACATCTGTGATGGCAGTACATATACTAAAATGTATCCTTTATAGATGATATATGAATTTATGTTCTGTTACCTGTTGTGCTTTTTCTTGGTCTTTTAGACTGATTAATAAGCTCCAACCTGGTTCAGTAAAGAAAATCAACCTATCACAACTGAACTGGCACAAGGTAAGACCTGCTCTGAACTAGAAACAGTGCAGGGCTTTGATTTTGTCTGCTGATAATAAAAGATGATTTAAAGCAACTTAAAGGTCACTGTCACAAAAAAGACATACAGCTCTTTGTGTCAGGCTGAGGAAAAGTGAACTCATCTACAAAAGCTGTCACTGCTGTTTTTGCTAACAGCTTTATTTGTGCTGTTTGTGATATTTTCTCCTGGTTTTGTTGGAGTTCTTGTCCCATTGCTCATCTCTCATTTTTTTCCTTTTTTCTGGGTTACTGTCTACAGCTGGAAAATCTCGGGAATTTCATCAAAGCTATCCTGGCCTATGGCCTAAAGCCCAATGACATCTTTGAGGCCAATGACCTGTTTGAGAATGGGAACATGACTCAAGTCCAGACCACACTCCTTGCACTGGCAAGTATGGTGAGTAAACACACAGCAAAGGGGGTCATTGTGTACAGAGCACAACTGGTAGAGCAGGTCATCTGCTTATGGGAAAGGTGGTTTGTTTCCTGACTCCTCCAAAAGTATCTTTGGACAAAATAGTATGTGTAAGTTTGTGATTAGTTGTTTGGAACTTTGAAGACTGGCCTGCCATCAGTGCGTAAATGTGTGTAAAAAGGTGAATGTTGACTTGTGTATAGTTGAAAAATTTGAATGCATCATAGAAATGCATAATTGTCATTGTTTATTGTTACTGGAAACAAATGTAATGTCCTTGAGTTCTCTGACCAACATGTCCTCTCTGTTAGGCAAAGACCAAAGGTATTGACACAAAAATTGATATCGGGGTGAAATATGCAGACAAACAAGCTCGACATTTTGACAATGAGAAGATCAAGGCTGGTCAGTGTGTCATTGGACTGCAGGTAACTATGACTGTGACTGGTTATGAAGTCAAACACATGAACTGATCTCTTAAGGCTGATGTTTTGTTTGTAGTTTAAGCAAATATTCTTTTGTGCCAAAGAAAATATATAAACATTTAGCAATTTCCCAGAGGGTGTTATTTCTCCTGCAGTGAAGGAATCATGGGAATATATTAGAAGCCACACAAACACTGAGTCTATGCTACCTTTATTTATAATGTTGATGGCTCATTTTAGGGTCATTTTTAAAAGTTAGGCTAAAATATGATCATATGGCTGGCTTTTGTCCTTAGATGGGGACAAACAAGTGTGCGACTCAGGCTGGAATGACTGCCTATGGAACCAGAAGACATCTATATGATCCTAAGACTCAGACTGACAAACCCTACGACCAGACCACCATCAGCCTGCAGATGGGAACAAACAAAGGAGCCAGCCAGGTTACAACTCACTCCTCTTGACACTGCTCTGATTAAATGTTTTTATTTGTAAAAAAAAATACCAAACCAGAACCAACCTTTTATTCTCAATGTGACCGATGCATTTCATATCTAAATGCAGTTAGTTTTTATTTTATTTGTTATTTGCTTTTAGATATCAATGTCTGAGGTTTTTGCCTCCAGCCCATTACAATTTGGATGAATGAAATTCAGTTTATTCTGATTGCATTATTAAAGAATTTTCTATAGGAATTTGTCAAACACATCTTTGAGAAATAGTGTAGACCTTACTCTGGATAATTTATCGAACTGTTTGATATTCTACCATAACCACTTAATGATATTTCAGCCCTACATTTTTAGTGGAGGTATATTTTTTCAAATGGCAGTGAGACATCAAAACAAATCCAGTCAAGTCGGAGTACATTGCCACTACAGTAACTTGTTTGAGAATAATTTGCTGCTTGCAGCAAAAACTAAGACAGTTTCTTTTTCTTTTTCTTTTTTTTGTGGACAATATTGTGTTTTTTCCCCTTTTCAGACTCTTCTGTGCTGGCAATATTGCTGATTTGCTGAACTGCCCTTAATTAAATGAATGAATGAGTTTACTGGGACTTTCGCACAGAGCCAGTATGAACAGGGCCTTACAGAAACACTGTTGCTGTTGACTTTTCACAATGTAGCTTTTTAAAGCTGTAAGCCAAAAGACAAACAAATTTCATTCACTTCTCTTGTGTTGAGTTGAAGGCAGAAACCTCAGAGACACATATCCTAAAACCTGGGGCCAGATGTATGAAGGATATGTGTGCACAGAAACACATATAGGTTTTTTCCCACATATGAATTTCCATTCCCACAAGTATTAAAAATTTGCTTTAAGAATGTACGCACCTCTCAGGTACAAGGGAGATGTGTGTTGTTTTTAGAAGTTAGCTAAGAAAAAGGACATGAGTGTTTGGTGAGAGATTTAGCTTTAGAGGAGAACAATGTCATTAATGTTTCCCATTTTCACTGATTACGTCATTTTTTTGCACTATATTCAGGGTTCTGTAAAATGTCACTCAGGAGGGCATTTTTCATACTAATTCTTACTTAATTATGAGTGATCAATTTTAAATTAACAATATCCAATCCAATCCAATCCACCTTTATTTATATAGCACATTTAAACAACCAAAACGTCTCCAAAGTGCTGTACATAGAATCATAAAAACAATAAAACTAACATTACCATAAAAACAATAAAACCAACATTACCATAACATTACATTACAATATGTAACTTTACAACCTTAACATAATAGTTTAAAAAATTTTTTAATGTTAGGGTGTGGTATAACAGGTTGACTAGGCTTTCTGCCTAAAGCACTCGGCCCACCTGGAGCTCGTTGTGTGATGTGTAACTTTAAGCCGCGGCTTAAAGTTACACATCACGGTCGCGGTTTCAAAACCAAAACTTAACGATACTATATCTCACAAAAAAGTAATTTGCTTGAATCCAGGTCATGTTTTATGGAGAAAAATGCCCTCTGGTTTTCCCTATGATGTCCTGGACTGCTCTGCCTCAATTCTGTGATTCACGGAGGTTCCTGAAAGCATCAAGGATTCCTGCTGTGTACCATGGCTGCAGCTACATTATACAGCAGTGTTGGCTTTCTCTTACCAGCTTTGCTGGCAGGAGTTTTCTTAGACTGGTGTGTAGTTGTTGGCAACAGCTACGCTAAAGAAAAGGCTACGCTTTGCTTAACTAGAGACTGATGACATGCCTCCAGCTTTTGTCGCTGAAACTGGGTGAAGACAATCACAGAGTTTAAAATAACCCTTGCATTGCTGAACTAAACCTTAAGTCTTTAGGGTGGCCCCCAATACCAGCGTATTGGGGGCCGTGACTTGCGGAAGTGTTGTGCTTGTAAACATTGCCCGACCACAATCCTGTACTATGAGATGGCTCAGTCGCGGTCACCAAAGAAAATTCCCTCAAAGGTCTAGATCGGGGGTGTCAAACTCATTTTCACCAAGGGCCACATCAGCATTATGGTTGCCCTCAAAGGGTCAGTAAGACTGTATAAACTTAACTATTCCTTAACATATTGTTAAAAAACTGTCTCTGTATTTGGTTTTTTATATTATTTATTTAAGTTACAAATATTGTATATGCATTTGCACAAATGTATAAATGTTTGGCACATTGCTCTGTAACAATAATGATAACATACCGGTTTTTCTCCTTGAAGTACAAACATATATTCATTTTCCCATCTTTCATTAAACTGCCTTCCTTCTGCATCAGTTTTTCTCTTCTTGAATATTTTGGGGTTATTCGTTGATATTTCTCACCCACGCTTGTTGGAAAACCACTGATGTGGAAACACTGTGAATTGTTGTCGCTTTGTGGGTAACAAAATCGATGTGCATTGTGGGAGATGTAGTTTATGGTCAATGTGCGCTTTAAAGCAGTATAGAATTTTATTTTGAAAATGACATTACCTCTTTTTGGGCTCTCGCAGGCCACATAAAAATGATGGGACAGGCCAGAGAAGGCCTGTGGGCTTTGAGTTTGACACGTGGTCTAGATGTTTGCGGCAAAACATTTACATCAGTTTAAGAATAAACACAACCTTTTACAATGCCTTTTACTTCGAATGCCCTTTGCTTTCAAAAACTGTATCTGCTCCTCCATTATCAACAATAAAGGGAATTCGATCAGCACTGTAGATTACTGTCCCTGTACTAACGTCAAGTCGCAGACAGTGGGCCAGGCTCAAACTTTTCCCGTAACCAGTGGGCAACAAGCCAACACGTATTTCTTGTCCTGTCTTAAAAGTTTTTAATAAAGTTGTTATACATCCTTAATTGCACCAATCTTGTGGACCAAGCACACATCTGATAAAACTGAATCAAATAATCTAACATTGCTCTGGGCATCCATTTTCAATGTTTTAAAAAGTTCTCTCCGTGTTTCCCTATAGAAGAGAAAAGGGGAAGGGCACTACTTCCATTGCTGTTCTGAGTTGTGTGCGAGGCTTGTTCAAACTTTGACACGAGGAAAAATACATGTAATGTTGCAGGAGCGCTAGATCGCACAGAAACAAATTCTTACATAGTGTTGACTTTTCATTGATTCCCTAATAATGTTTTTTTCTGCTTAATAGTATATAATAGAATAGTAAAGTCCTTTTTAGAGTCTGTTTTAATTTATGTAATGGCATGTACAGGCGGCTGTTCTGATGCTGAAGCATTACTCGCTGATACAACACAATCAGTGTAATGTACTTTTTCTTTTCTGTCATTCTTTTCATTGATAGGTCTAATATGATTTACGGTGTTATGGTCTAAACAGACCTGCTTAAATTTTAAGACTTCTTTTTGTTTCGTTTTGATGTGGGATAATGTGACATGCACAAGAATATGTTTAAAAAAATTTATTACAAGACAATACTATGTGCACTACATTCATCATGATATAAAATTTCTGCCGCATTGTTGTTTGCTGCAGGCAGGGATGCCAGCCCCTGGTACCCGTAGGGACATCTTTGACCAGAAGGTGGCGTTGCAGCCGCTGGACAACTCCACCATCTCCCTCCAGATGGGAACCAACAAAGTGGCATCTCAGACGGGTATGAGTGTGTATGGTCTGAGTCGCCAGGTCTATGATCCCAAATACTGTGCCCCCCCAACAGAGCCAATCATCAACACTAATGGCAGTCAGGGCACGGGCACCAACGGTTCAGAGATCAGCGACAGTGACTATCAGGCTGAGTTCCAGGAGGATGAGTACCGAGGAGCTTACCATGATGACTACAGCTCCCATTATAACGATCAGGGCATTGACTATTAGTGGAGACCTCCATCGGCAGAGCAGCATTAAGAGGGTATTTTATTGACTACGCAAATCCTTTGCTGTCTTCCCTAGGAATTATCTTCTCTTGAAGCATAAAATGAAAAGTTTCCTTAAGTGCTTTCTTTCTTCACCTAGACTCTTTTATCTGAACATTAAAGGTTATAAGAAGTAGTACCATAGAATCATGAGATAAAGCGTTAAGCAATGTTTTTTGAAGCTTAAGAGCATTCTATCAATGTCCACCATTTTAATTTTATCTCAATGATGGAACACTGAAGTAGTGGCAACTTTGTGGATCAATGGTGTTGCGTCAGGGGAAGCTGCAGCATTCCATTATTTGTATTCCTGGACTGAAACCGTGTTGATGATCCATATAAATAGAATTTTCATGTCTAGTCTTTCACAGTAGACTGGATTATGTGCCTGTCTCCTCCCTGTGTTTTGTCTTTATTCATACACCCAGTCACAGACTGTGATACAGGTATTGCTTATTTTTTTTTCTGCTTTTATCACTAGACTTTTTATCTTATAAAGATGAGCATGATGGCTGTTCATATAGTTCAGATGACCAAATCCAAACTGAATCTGTTTTAATACAGGCTCCCCTGGTCTGTCACATGACATATATTTCATATTGTTCTCTTGATATCCCTAACTGTATTTATTGCAATGACTCTCATTGCAGAACAGTCCACTTTTATATTGTTCATAAAGAAAATGGTATGTTATAAATAAAGCCGAAACTTCTTCAGTTGTGAAAGCCTTCCTGCACACTATTTTCACCAACGTTTTCCACATTTAGTCCCATTGTACAAAAGTGCTACATTTATTGCTACAATCTACATCGTCTTATCATATTAGAACAGCTAGTCATTTCTCTCTGCATTTTATAGAGTGGAAAGACAGATTGAAATCTGGTGGTTATTTGTTGTGACAAGCATTAATATGGTGGATGGTAAGAAATTTTCAATGGTATGTTTAGAAATAACAAGGTTATCAAATGTATGACCTGGCTAGTTTTGCACAAAGTGTAATACTCAGAAATAATGGGTGACTCAATTTTAAAGGGTGACTTTGTTTATCATGAGAAAGGCTTAAGTGTCAAGTGATATTCTATGAGTTTCATATCGCCATCATATTTAGTGTGCTCAGCCAAAACAAAAATGAAAAGAGTCAATCATCAGGCAGTCTATTATATCTTATTCCAATACCTGCATAGAGAAAATGCTTTAGTATTCCTAAACTCAAATTGCAGTGTAAAAGCAGCCATTTCACATACAGTACAACACAAAAAACAAATTACAAACACTAAAACAAAAGACCAATACAAGAAAACATCTTAAAGGTACTAGGTCAGAATTTAATAAAAAAATAGCATACAGACTTAGTTAGGACCATAATTTTTTACATAAGACAATATTAAAAATATTAATTAAATATTTTATATATATATATCAGAGATAGACCGATATGGTTTTTTCAGGACCGATACCGATTATTAGTAGTCAAGGAGGCCAATAACCGATATTTGGGGCCGATATTCATTTGCAGTAAAAGTGAAAATATTGGCATCAAAATTTTGAATAATACAAGCTCCAACACTTAACTTTGTTTAAATGCCTTTAAGCATATGTTTATTAAACAGCTT
>JAQMCX010000032.1:19327581-19340141 GCA_029814765.1 Acanthurus leucopareius
ATAGTTAGGGCTGGCTCAGGCTCGCCTTGGACCAGCCCCTAGTTATGCTGCTAAATAGGCTTAGGCTGCTGGGGGACCCCATGACACACTGAGCTCCTCTCTTTCATCTCTCTCCCTTTATATTCTGCATTCATGCTCAATTAATGTCTGTTACTAACTTGCCACCTTCCCTGGAGTCTTTGTGCTTTCTCGTCTCGCAGATACCCATGGACTGAGGTCGTGCCAGGATTGCTGATCTTAGCTGTGCCTTCAGCTGTGGCTCTGCTTGATGCTCAGAGCAACTGTTATTATTATTATTATTACTACTACTACTATTATTTTTATCATTACTAGCTATATTATTATTGGTATTGGTACTACTATTATTATTAATAGTATCATTATTATAAAATACTTACATATAGCTTACATCTAGTTCAACATATAGTGTTATCTTAGCTTTTTGATCTCTCTCCCCTTTCTACCGAATCAAATCTACTGAATTGAATTTTTAAATAAATTTAAGTAAGTGTGTTCAATATTTTTTCCCTGTGTCATTCCATTTTATTACACTTAATTTATGGACATCTAAGGTTTGATTTCTTTGCATGTGTGGGTTGCATGGGTTGTTGCAGACATCTGATGAAAATTTCATGTCAATAGCACCTTTAGAAATATATTTACTGAGAAAAATGGTGACGTGTTCAATACTTATTTTACTTGTTTTACACAGACATGCATGGTAAATAATGATTGAAGAACTGTTTTTCTTTTGGCTACTTTTTGATATTGCATTCAAGCAAAGAAAGGCGTTTCACCAGTGAGGAGACAGATCTCTTCACTCAACGTTCATGTTATAGCTTATAATTATTTAATCCTTGTTTTTCGTGATCCATAAATACGCTGACACAAACGCTTTAGTTGCTCCAGCTGTCAGCAACTGATCTGTTAAAGACGATCCAACAGCTGTGATTCTGTCCTGTCCATTGAGATTAATTTAACATTATGATTACAATAATTCCTTGTTTGTTATAACCTTAGGGGGGAAACCCTCACTTAAATGAAAGGTGTGTTCATCTTTGCCAAACACAAAATACACACACCCATACGCATACTGTTTATTTCAAAATTTATACTATGTGATCAAAAATACTTTCAAAGGACACTTTACTAACTTTACTAAATATGTCTGAAGCACACATAAATATTTAACACTGCTGAGTGGCAAAAGCAGAAAAGAACTGTGTGTAATTGTGGAGACATGTCTGAGCATGTTGGCCAGCCGCCCTGTATCTTGCTGTACAGGTTGTTTTACGTTTGCACCTCGCATTTAGACCAGGTTTAGACTGGTCTCAGGGCAAGGAGTAATTGACCTCAGTGCGCCGGGTACAAGATAGCAAATTTGCTGAGCCACGCCTTCATTCTGCCTTCACTCTCAGAGCTCCCGCCCCTTGGCACACAGACTGGGCGCAAGTGGATTTGCTATTTTACACTTGTGGTAAAAATGACATTTGGGCCGGGTGTAAGATAGCAATGCCACTGGCGCAACCGCTTTGCGCCAGATGTACAATAGGGCCCTAAGACTTAATACCTTTCCCAAAGCTTTCAAAGCTTCATATATTTAAGTGAGTCACTCTTAATAACATATACTTTTTTTTCGTGAGAAAATGGGAATAACATTAGTTGGAAATTTTATAGGTAGCGGCCTTCAGCCAGCTTACTCTGTTAGCATACTGCCCCACTCTGTCTCTGTCCCAACAAGCTAGGGCCATAACAATAAAACTATTAACACAGATTGATTCAACAAGTAAGCTTATGTTAACAGAAGTCTGATAATTAGTGCTGATTTTGTCGACTTTCCAACACTATTTTGGGGGACGGATATTATGGGCTTCTTACCAACAAAATTTTTTTTGCACTTTCACTTTCTTTTCTCTTTTCTCTCGCTCCCTGTGTGCACATGTGTAGTGTGTGTCTGTGTGTCCTGTGTAGTGTGTGTGCGTATGTGTCTGTTTTAATACACCCAGCCAACTTGGAACTGTGTTTAATAAGAGAAAGTGGTGAGTTCCAAGGGCAGAACCTCCCCTCTATGGATTGTATATGAGCAGGCTGTGCATTGTGAGTGAATAAGGTTATTATTTTCTAAAGTCTTTGTTTACCAAGACTGACAGCGCCACTACCCTGTTAACTTTGTAGAGCCTCTTTTGGTAGGAGGACATGTCGAAATATTTTCATTTCTGTTCTATTGTATTTATAGCATCATAAAAACTCATCATAATAGCTCTACCTATCTTCTGTCACGGATTATGCAAATGAGGGACCCAAATGCAGACAAAGTCCAAAAAAAGTTCAAACGAAAATCAAGCTTTATTGAAAAAAACCAACAAGCTGGTATAAAAGAACTACAAACCAGGCCTTTGGCAGGATGGAAGCACACCCAACACAGAATCACAAAATCTCAATTAACTACAGTACACTACTGGACACTACTGGACACGACCGGACACAACAGGAACTCAACAGGATGATCAGAAAAAGAGAAAGGGAAACACAGAGACTATATACACACAAGGACAATGAGACACAGATGGGGCAATCAACACAGGTGAAACACATTAGGGTAAACACAAAAAGGGGGAAGTAAACATAGCGACAACACAAGGGAAGACAAGACAATCAAAATAAAACAGGAAGCCACGAGACAAGGACGCATACCAAAAAACCAACAGAACCAAAACCCACTTTACCCGCTGATCTTCAGCATTTTTCTGGTCAACTGTTTCACGAGCTAATATTATGCTGCATCTAGGTAATATGAAATTCCTTCTCACAATTCTTTTCAACATGAACCATCCACCGGAAAAATTAATGATGTCCAGTAACCCTGTAATTCTTGACCATAACAGCATAATACATTTTCTTTTACAGCATGTTTGATTGAGTAGATATGATGCAAAATACATAATTCAGGTTTGGCATGAGATTAAATGACCACATGTTTCCTGTATTAAGAGGATGTAAATGTTCTGAAAGCCATGTGGTACTACAAGTGTACTAATTTTTAAATAAAAATATGTGATTGTCACAGTCTGTTGTCTCTTACCTGCTACTGTGGGTTTTTTCTGTCCACTCTGTCTCACTCTCCACTCAGCCACACCTCTCATCAGTTCAACCACTTCCACCTGGTGCTCCCACCTGCTCATCATCTCCAAAAAAGCCAGTATGTAAGCTGCCTCTGTCCATTCACTCATTGCCAGACTGTTCTGCGCTCTTATGCCAGACTTTCCAGCACGCTATTTTGAACTGACTTCCTGGTTTCGACTCGGCTCATCTTTGACCCTCTCTCCTGGTCTCTGCACTGGTAACCACTTCTGCGTTCTGTTCCTGACCTTGAGTTTGTCTCTGTAATTTCCTCGTTTTCATCTGCCTGAGGCTGTGGTTCTGCTCTACTTGGAGAGATTGTCATTCCACCTGCCTATCTCAGAGCTCCCAACTCAGTGAGACCTCTTGCTCAAGTGAGTACTTTTTAGTGTGAAATTGCCTGCTGGTGTGGTATCTTGCACTATAGCCTTATTTAGTTTCGAATGTTTGGACACCTGTTTTTAACCTAAAGGGTAGATGAGTTGATAACAATGGGGTCACTTCCTGATCTGAGACCCTTGTAAGGCATGGTTCAAGGATTGGTAAGTGGTTAATTATTTCAGTCGGTAAGTGGAATTGAATTCTTTGTGTAAGATGAGAGCTATGTAAATCCTATATAAGTGAGGCATTTGAGATGTATGGGAGGAGATTCATTCTGGCTTAGAATCTTCTCTCAGGCAACCAGGGATGTCTGATTGATGCTGTACTTTATTGTAATAAACTTGTTTCTATGCAATCAAGTCAGCGGAGTTTCCTTCGTCATCCATACAGCATCGCTACCTAAGAAACAACATTGGCTCTTCAGTCTTTGCTTGTGAAATTGCCTGCTGGCTCTTCAATCTTTGGTCTGTCCCCAACTTCCTGTCTGCCTGCTCCATCCTGGTTTGTCTACCCAGCTGCCTGCTTACCTGCTAACAACCCAACCTCTTCACCATACATGAGTTCAGCCTGCTCCCCTCAACGGTACTGTTTCCCTGTCACAGACTCTCAGCTGTAACTGTCTGTTTTACCAGCCTGCCACACTTACTGGTCTGTAAACCCAGATCTACCTGCCTTCGCCTTGGCCATTTGAACTAAATTCTGTGTGTGCAATTTATTTTATGGGCAGATGAATTTCATAATACTTCTACTGATGTTTTGTGAACTCATTATAATAAAAACAGGAAAGTTAAGGTATATATTTACAAAATGGTTATAAAACAATAATAGCCTATACAATACACTTTTCACCCCTTGAAACTCAGAAAACAACTAACATCAACTTTATCAGTGAGTTGAGGCTGGGCAAACGGATCCATCAGCCATCGAGAATTCAAGTTCTAGAATTCTTGACGTTGGATGGAGCTGTTGGACAGATGTGTGCAGTGTCTTATTTTTCACTCTTTTTTTAAGAACTTTATTTATAAATGCAGCAATAGACAATATATAAGAACAGGATGCAAAATAAATACATGCCATGGATTACAACATTAAAATAAGGACCACACACACATGCAAGCACACACAAGATGACTTTGGGGTTTGTAGAGTTTGTATGTAATGTTTTGAATTCCCAACATCATAAAAACCAAACAGCATATCTAAATATGACAATGAGAAGTGGATAAAGATATTGCAGCAAATATATTGTACAAGCTCTTTCCAAAAGGTCACAGTATAAGGACATTCCCAAAATAAGTGTATGGTTGTTTTGGATGCAAGTTTACAGAGAGTGCAATTAACCTCAATGTCATTTTTAATTTTTTGTAAAAAATGTTTTGTGGGATAGCATCTATGGAGAAGCTTGAAACAAACATTTATAGGCTCGTTTGTAATCAAGTATCTCAAAGACAGGGTCCTTACCTTTGCCCTGGGGGATATCTGGGACAAATCTTCTCCAGTAATGAACCACATATGGACTGTGAAAATGTTTTCCTGAAAGAGGGATCTGATCTTTCTGTTCCGAGTTAAAGAGCTGAATAAGAAGCACATTCTTCCCACAGTAGTGTCTTTTATGGGGTCATTCAGAGAAAACTGACATTGAGGAAGAGGAGGTCCAGTGCTGCCCTTAAACAACATCAGTACACCTTTAGGAATGGCATCTATCACAACACCGAATTCTTTAGGTTGACAGGTATTTTGAAAACAGATAAAAATTCTAAATATTTCACTGGAAGACCCTCTGAATGAAATGAACCAATTTCTGAAAAATGAAGATTTGTTTTTGAATAGTATGTCACTGTTATTCCAAATAAGATATGTATGAGAAGAGACTGTTTGTAGATAGGAGACCAAGCTAATAAAATTTGTTTGTGAAAATTGGACATTTTCCTAGGTATTTTTTCAATATTGTAGGCGCACCAAAGCAAAAAAAAGGGAGATCACCTAATTTAGAGAATTTATAGTTAGGGATTTTCAGGGAAGTTCCATATGAAATCAGGGTTGCAGAGAAATTTCTTGATCCAGTTTACTTTAAATGTGAAGTTCAAGGTTCTAAAGTCTAATAAGTCAAAGCCGCTGTAATGGGCTTTTCCCAGACAAATTCCAATAACATCTTATTGATAGATTTGTACACAAAGGAGTCAATATTTAAAGCAAGTGCGGTATACGATAGCCTGAAACTTTTTATTGATGTCAATTAATATTTCCCCTGACAGTGCACGTTGAACATGACCTGACAGGGTGTGACGGTTGTAGTGCGTTTAGGCCTTAATAATGATATGGAGGGGTTTAGACTGAAGTTTTTTGAAAGATTTGTGTGTCTCATACATGTGTTAAAGGGTACCTGATGGACCTATATGAGACTCATGGGGAGGGTAACAAAGCATCAGGATTTTATGATCTAAGGCTAATACCAGGCTGGTTGGTCAATAAAATGTGGTGTAGAGTAACATAATAAACTGATTTGCCCTTGTAAAACAGAGACAGAGATAAACAGAGATAAACAGAGATAAAATAAAAGTGACAGAAATGTGTGTGTGAGGGAGAGACAGAGACTGTGACAAATGGGATTTTTGCTATCAATTGCCTGCTAAGCAAGATGAGTCTTTGTGGACCCTTACAACAAATGGATGTATCAGTTATATTAAAAGTGACACCCCCCTCCCCCCTTTAACCTACTTGGCACAATTTGCTTGGAGTTGATAGTGTGTTGTTGGTGATTTTTTTCAGCACAAAGCCAAGTAGATGACATACAGTCCAAATAGTCCCCAGAAGCTGTCAGTTCTCATCGCATCAGCACCACTGCTACTATAATAGGCTAATTTGTAGAGAGGGAAACCTGCTACTGAAGGATGGGGGAATGAGGGTGTGCGTCTTCACGTGAATGAGGGTGTGCGTCTTCATGTGAGCGTGTGTGCGTGTGTGTGTGTGTGTGCGTGTGTGTGAGCGTGTGTGTGTGTGTGTGTGTGTGTGTGTGTGTGTGTGTGTGTGTGTGTCTTTTAGGTACAAAAGGAGATAAAAATAACAACTGATAGAAATATCCTGCTTGATCTTCCCTTAAAAATATCATGGCATTTTTTTGCTAAAAATTTTTATGCAGATCAAGCGAGACTTGTCTTTGTATACTGCAATTAAATAAATAAATAATAATAATAATAAAATCCACTTAACTTTAGAATTTATCTCATATTTTTTTGAGTGTGTAACCTTTAATCTTATTTTTTATTTTCATATAACTAAATTAGAATTAAATTGTCTTTTTTTCTCAGTGTGCTTGTACCATTCTAAAGTTCAATACTCACATTTCTAGTTAGCAACTGAGCATTTCTTATGTCATGCTAAAAAATAATTATTCTAGTTGTTGACCATTTAAAAACATAACTTTTTAAACATAACTTCAAAAAAAATGTAGGCCCTTCACTGCTAATACCCGTGGGGGAATTCAAGCATGAACAGGGTTTGTACATTTCTGCTCAGTCAAATTTGAAGCTCTTCACATTACTAATTTCAAAAAATCCAGACTGGCTGAAACAGTGATTACTTTCTCTCAACATAGGCCTGAAAACATTTCAGAGAAGACTCAGCAAAATGCACATTTGCTCTTATCATTTTTGAAGTGAAGACTATGCCGAATTTACAAGCACAACAGGAAATAATGCTTTTCTCGAAGAATATAGCCATCTCATCAGTTGGCACCCTAGTGAGAGTGGACATTGTTAGTGACAGTTTTGTGACAGTCTTAGTTTGTCGATGAAACCTTTAGCACTAACGTTCAATGATTATGCTATGAGAATTACTGATAGATCACTTTGCTGGATTGGCCAGCAACTGCCATGTTTTGTACAAGCAAACAAACAGAAGGCCATCTTCTTCTTGTTGAAAGAAGTGGTCTTAATTGCCATGCACTGAGTGCAATCAATGTTTCCAGTGGTTTAGAAAGGAAAGTAGCTCTGGTAATGCTTAAAATGACAATATTATTATTATTTCATAGTGTCATGAATGTACCAGTCATCACATGGTCACAGCATGTAGATAGAGTGTAATGGACATTTTTTAATGTGTTTTAAGGCTTTAAAGATGGCAGCAAAGGTATCTGCCATCTGAATAAAAAATATGGAGTGCTCACAAAGTTCAAAAAAGTGTGGTTAATGTGCTCTCTGGTGAGGGATGCTTGACTTCAGAAAGGAAAAAGAGCCAAGGCAGCAAAAGCAGATGGTAATCACAAACACATGGAAAGTAATTTGGTGAACCTAACAGGAGACCAGTATACTGTCTGGCCACTAGATAGCTGTAAAGGATAAACAAGGAATATTAATTATAGTAAAATCAATTCAGTATATAACAGTGTTGTGCACCACCTCACATGGTGAAATACAGACAATACCCCATCTTCACACGGATGCACCAATTATGTTGGGGTTCCAAATATGGTGGGGTTGGCTATCAAAAATGGCTAATAATGTCGGGACCTCACCATGTAAGTAGGACAAAGAGAGGCCTTGCACCTCACCGTAAAATCGGGCCCGAGTCCTAGATGTGAGCCTTAGGAACTCACATGAAAAAAACTAAAATTAACCTCCCAGAGTCCCCCAGGTTTCACACCTATGTGTGAACTCTTCAACAAAACCCATCTCTTCCTCGACCCCCAGAGCAGGGTCAGAGAAGCTTTCTTTCTCACAGCCTCCACTAAGAGGCAGAGGTCACAGTCCTTGCACCTTTTCTCAGCCCCCATGGCAGAGGAATCATCTCAAGACAACTTCTCCAGCAGTCCTGCTCAATGCAGATTGCTACCCTGCACTCCTTCTTCTAAGAGCAGTGACACAAGAGCCTGCCAAAGGATTAACCAGGAGTGAACAAGTTAAATCAGCACTAGTGGCCAGGACACAAGGTCTGCCAGCTAAGAATCACAAGCAACAGGAGTCACAAACCAAAAGTTAGCCTTGAGCTGCTAATTCAAGGAATAAAGGAAAAAAACAGTGGTCTTCAGAGACCCAAGGTTCAGAGGGCCAGACAAGCCTGTAACCTATCAGGAAGCCTTACAAACCTGCAGATTATTGGACTCGATGTTGTCAAAAGCCTGAAGCTTAATGGACTTGGCAAAGCAACACACTGAAAGGACATCTTTTTCCTTCAAAGACTTGGTAACGTGACTGGACATAACCTAGCATAAGATAGCACAGTTAAACACAGAACTATTCATCTGTCGTCATTGTTGCAATGATTTTATTTGATGTGGTTTTTGAGTTTTATGTCTAGGCTTGGTCATTGTTAGGTGAGTTATGCATTTTACACACATATGGGACTGGAAGAATATCCAGTAACTTGCATGTGAGTTAGCTGTGTGTAACTAACCACTTCTCTTAAACCTGGCACCTTAAGTTTACATGCAGGATCTTAAACGCAATGTAACGCTTGATGCTATAAATAAAATTGAATTGAATTGAATTGAATTAAACAAAAAAACTGACAGTAACTGACTGATAGGCAATATTATTAATCACATTAAATCAGACTGGCAGCGCAAAAAAAGATGAAAGGTGCGGCTCCAATATACAACTAAACAATTTTCACAATCCAATAGAGGTAGAAATTATAATCATAATAACAATAATAATAAATAATCATAATCTCTTTAATTTACTATGTTCTAGTTGAATCATCATTTAAATGAACTTACAAACAAACAATAGTTAATGAATACATCACTGTTTTTGTAGCCAAAATATTCAGAACTAGTTCAAATTCTATCTGACTAATTTTTAAATGGAGGCGGGATGGTCAGAAGTATACAGTGAAAGTGCTGGCTAGAAAAAGAAAAATGTTAAAAAGAAAGAGAAGTTCAGAACATAATTGGACTTTTCTCAGTGTTTTCTCTTCTTGTCTGGATTAGAAGGGGGAGTCAGGCAGGATTTGGGACACATGGTAATTATCCCATCTGAGATCTCATCTGTGACCTCCTTGTCCCTAGCCTGTTTTCTAAACCCTCCCCAGCCCTCATAGCTTAAGCGGGATTGTCTTTCTCTGCTTCAGAGTCTCAGAGGTCACTAAAACAAGACAGACTTTTGTATCACAACAACAAAGGATTTCCCATAAAGAAGCCGCAACTTTTTAGCT
This sequence comes from Acanthurus leucopareius, assembly GCA_029814765.1. Classification (NCBI taxonomy): domain Eukaryota; kingdom Metazoa; phylum Chordata; class Actinopteri; order Acanthuriformes; family Acanthuridae; genus Acanthurus; species Acanthurus leucopareius. The sequence goes on from JAQMCX010000032.1 coordinate 19,337,236, forward strand.
CTATATGATTTGAGCCAGCACTTGAACAGCAGCCTTCACATTTCAAGAATGCTTAAATTTTGTATGGGTTGTTTTGCTTTCTAATGTAATTTAAAAAAATACAGCAAGTTTAAATTATTCTCATACAAATTCAGCTTAAACAATACAGATGGCAAACACTTACAACCTTGAAAAATGTATTCGTCAATTAATATGTGAGCAGAGTATGTTGACTATCAAGACCTTTTTTGTGAAATGAGAGTATCTTGTAGAAGTAGTCTGGTTTAGTCAGATTAAAAAAAGCGTTTCTCATGAATGGTGCTCACCCACCTTGGAATATTTTTCTAGTGACAACCTGTAAAAAATGTCATGTGTTAACATGATTAAATTCTACATGATGACATTTGTTTTAATACCCTCTAAATACTATATATCTAAGATATTAATTGTGGCATGGGCTCCATAGATTCCCAGCTTATTAGTTTTCCAGCTCACGCTTGTCAAGCCAATTGTCATTTCTAACAGGTGCAGAAGGTAGGGCCTCACTGAGCCAAAAAGTCTCAAGGGAGGTAGAGCTTGCAAAGTAGCAGAATACAGTCAATTCTAGAGACGCACAGTCCATGCAATACTGATAGTAAAATTTATTATAACAAATTAGTGATCTTTGCCAATTGTTAGGGTGAAAGAAAAATGCAGTCAATTCTGTCTGTTTATTCATATCAGTAGAATCTTGGTGCTGGCTACAACCTACTACAAGATATAATTTAACATTTCTAAGACTTTTCATGCTGTGCATAAAGAAAGTGCTGCACAGTAATCTGCATTTCCATTATTCTGGTACATTACTCATGCACAGTACTTCAGGGGAATCTGGATTATTCAGCTAACTGGGCAGTTTTAGAATTAATACAACTCATATTAGCATCATAGTCTACAAAAAGTTGAATAAAGGTAAATCGAATCTACTTTGCACATCAGTATTTGGTGTGAAGTTATAAAAAGGTATGTTGGACCTATGTGTGTTCAATTTTTATCCTGGGTTTGAGCCAAACAACTGCAGGAAGGACAATAATTTTGGTATGTCTGTCTGGGTTTCACAGAGAAAGGAAAAATCCTGTTCGCAAATAAGCTTATCTTATATTTTTTATACTTACCTGGGATTCCATTCACTTATGGATAAGGCCTTACTGTCAAAACTAGAGGTTTTACAAAGAATATGAAAAGGGCAGTGCTAAGTGGACAGGTTTGGCAACATTCTCTCCCAAGTTTGATTAATTGAGTTCTTTTCATTCTAGTTCTAGGGAAGGACAATGTTGATCTACTGCATTGTACTATCTATCAGTAAAACCAAATTATTCCAGTGCTTGGTAAAGATAACCTCACACAAGTCAAGAAAACACCCTCTCTAAATTTAGACTATCATTGATATATTTTTTTATACTGATTTAACCCCATGCAGCATTTACCTAATTAGCTTGGGCCCAGACCAGAGACTTCGCCCACCCCCCTAAGTAGAGTTGATTCTCTTGGTCTGGCATTGCGCTATAAAACTGTGATTTCTTTAGTTGAAAAAGTGATTATCCAGTGAGAGCCGGTGGTAGGGAGCCAGGGCCAGGACTTACACAACAGTCAAGCTCTGTGATGGGACAGAAGAGGAGTAGCCACATTGACTGAAAATGGCACCAGACTCAGGTAAAATTTCTGGTTACTGGTCAGTAAAATTTCAAATGACAGCGATGGTAATCTGCAATAATGACAGCTGCCCTCACACTCAAAATAAGCTAAAAAAAATGCATTTTCTTATGCAACACAGCCTTGAAGGAAAAGATTTAATTATCCTTTGCCTTGTCATTCTGAAATGCTAGACAAATGCTGGATCCTATAAGTGGGAACCACAGTTTCCAAACAGCCTCTGACTCTAACAGGTTGTTCTCTGCTGTTCTGGACAATAAGGGCAGTATTAATTATAGCGCATTTTGGAGCGGTAAAAAAGTGTTTAATCTAATGTTAACAGGCTCTGAATTTTCCTTAACAAGGACACGAAAAAAAAATTGTTTTCAGCTGCCATACTTCCAGCACTTACGTCACTCAACAGGGTGTTCAACATACCACTGTTCCGGATTACAAAAATGTTTTGCTATGTTTTCTGCGCTGAACACAGCTCAAGAGAGTCATGTTAACTCAGGGAGTGGGTGAAGTCTCTGGTCTGGGCCTAGGCTACATTTGGTCTGGACGTAGTATATCAGAGACAACGTGTCTCATTCACGAAGAGTGAGCAGAACTTATTTCTATGTAAACTGTTCAGAGAAAGACATTTACACGTATTTTGGCATTCATCAACATTTTAGTAGTTCCGATCGTTTCAGAATTACTAACAAAATCTACACCTGCTTCTGACTGCTCGTAGCTTTTGTGTAATTAAAGAACCCATAAATATTGCTTGTGGTTATTAATATTAATATTAAAAAGTAATTAAAAAACAAAATTAAAGGAATAAATTGATATGGGAACAAGGGGAATGAGGGGATGAGGAAAGGCAATTTTTTCATGACTATAGTTACTGATGCTTGGGGTAACTCTAAAATAATATAGAATCAGTTTAAAAGAAAACTCTATGGGTACCACAACACTACAGGTAGACAAATCAAGCTTAACCTGAATGTAGACCTAATAAAGGGCTCAGTGGAAGTTGCATGTTCTCTTAATATGTTGTTGATTCTGTGGCAGCTATTGCACAAAGTTTTCCTGCTGAGTATATTAATACTGATGTATGTTCAACAAACACAACAGAATCAGTTTTCAGTATTAGAAATGTCCATGAATCAAAGATCATGAGTATCTTGAAGAGTCAAAACACAAGGCAACTGGACTATGTTGAGTTTTGGGAAGACGTTTCACTTCTCATCCAAGAAGCTTCTTCAGTTCCA
>JAQMCX010000032.1:19344957-19362431 GCA_029814765.1 Acanthurus leucopareius
TGAGCAAGCACTTGGCGACAGTGGCGAGGAAAAACTTCCTTTTAACAGGCAGAAACCTCGGCCAGATCCAGACTCAGGGGTGTTACTAAGAAAATGTATTTAAACTACAAGCTTGATTACATCTTGTTTTTACTCTCCCACAAGAATGGCCATTGTATGGTCTGGGCTTTTATTTCATTAGATGAACGTCCATTTCTGTGTCTTGTGTCTTGTGTCTACTCACATCTAACCTCATAGGGAAAGACACAAAAAAAGATATTAAAAAAACAAAATAGGCTCATTATTTGATTTTGGCTTTCCCATTTTTCCTTTGGAAACAAAAACCGAATTAGACCACATGATTTTGATAATTCATGTTTGGTTTACAATAAAAAAAACAAAACAAAACACAAAACCACATGGGTTGATTCAATCTTCAATCAAAAAAGAATAAGGAGAATAGGAATATTTTATATCAAAAAACAGCCTGGTTGTGATTAGTTTTTAATTTTTTGATCCTGACACTATTTTTTGTTTTTAAAACAAATAACAAAATTATAGTTTTGTCATATTTTCATTAGAAATTAATTATAGATTACCCAATGAAACCTAGACCCAGTTATCTTGAGTTGTTTACCACTCAATAATCAAAACATATTTTTGGAGCAAAACGACCAAGTTTCCTTCTTACCATTTGGTTGGGTTTTTTTTACAATTGACAGTCACAAGAGCGGGCAGTCTATGCATAGAGGCTACTTGTCTTCGTTGCATAGACTCTGAGTTTTATTCTACCCTGCAGCCCTTTGCTGCTTGTCAACCTGGATAAAAAAAATTTAATACACATGATATAATAATAATAATAATAATAATAATAATAATAATAATAATAATAATAATAAAGGAAAACCCCACATGAAAATTCTGGTTTTATTTATTTATTAAATGTTTTGAATTTACATTTCCTAACATTACTTTAATATGCCTAATATTGTACAATAGCCACTGTGACATTGTTAAAAAAAAAAGTGTAATATAACGTAATTTATGATTATTTTTTATTAAGTAATTAGTCAGATTTTATCACGGAAGCTTTGCATTTATTAATTCATTTCATGGTCATATGTTTCTGTTTCATGATATCTTGACTTATGACAGCAAAAGCCCAGTTCTCAAGCCCACAACTGGCTCGTCCTTTGACATGGATTTTTTCGTTTTTCATGTTTAACCCAAACTGAAAAAAATGACAAAAAAGCCCTGTTATTAGGTTTTGTTTTTTGATCTGAAAAGAGATTATACATTTGTAGCCTGATGGTTATGAGCCTCAGTATTGTACATGGGTGCATTAAAAAGCATGCAGTTATTAAAGACACTAAATCTAAAATCTTAAATCAAAACAAATTTTGTATATATAGCGCCAAAGCACAACCAAAGTTGTCTCAAAACACTTTACATATTGAGTAGGTCTAGACCACACTCTAAAATTCTATTTATGAAGACCCAACAATTGAGAGCGATTCCCTTTAGCAGGCACTTGGCGACAGTGGCGAGGAAAAACTTCCTTTTAACACGTAGAAACCTTGGTACAGAGCCAGGCTCAGAGGTGGGCGGCCACCTGACAGTATGGTTGGGTTAAAAGGGAGAGACAGAGTGATAAAGACAATGAGGTGGGGCAAGAAATGGACACAGAGAAAGAAAGAGCGATGTGGGAACAGAGAGGGAGAAGGGGTGGTTTAGGAGAGGGATTGTTGGAGAGAGGGAGAGTGAGTTTGAGTGAGAGAGAGAGTCAGAGGACAAGACAGAAAAAGACAGGGGTTGGGGGAGACAGACATGCACAGAAACAGTGACACAACAAATCTATTGGTGGAAATGTGACTAGAAAAAGTTACAGTGCATGATACAATGAAGGGTACATGTGAGTGTACAATAATAATAATAATGACAATAATAATAAAATAATAATAAAAATGCTAACAATAATAAACTATTGGAGACATCTACATGATGATTTCTCCACCAACAAAGAATGGTGGTGCCATGCACCATCACCCACAGAATCGAGAAAGAGCTCTCAATCTGAGTTCTTTCTGTGTCTAGGCTGGGTGAGGTCTTCCATGTTGAGTCAAATTAAGCCTTTGAACCTGGTTATCTGTGTGTGAATCCTACACAGCATTGTAAGCAAATGAAGAAAGGGCTTGCAGAATTGTTGTGGCAGTGTTCCCGTCAATGATATGGCTGTAAGTGTAAGCCTGCAGTTTAAAGACCATCTGGTCTGCCCATAGTCTTCTCTAGACATTAGGTGTATAGGGCAGTGGGCTTATTTGATAATGCAGTTATTCCCTAAGTGGGGGCTGTGTCCCTCTGGTGGACTGTGGAGGTACTGCATGTGGGCTGCAAGAGGCAATTTACAATGAATAGATAAGCAGTTTTAATTGTTCAATTTTGTAATTGAGTTTAAAATTACTCAATAAATATGTACAGTTACATATTGATATTAAAAAGTGATCCAAACTGATAATACAGGGTGGTAAAATTCCCTGTCATTCTTCATTAATCTGACCTATATTTTGCCATTTTTTTTAGCTGGACCACAAGACTTTGGCAGCTGCTATGCAGCAACATCAACCTTCTCATTTGCTGACTCACAGATGACACAGATAAACATTAATCAATGTATAATTCATACCCAGTGGATCCAAATTAACTGTTTGCGGGTGGTTTCACAGAAACTGAAGTGAATGCAAATACGACACAGCAATGAGTCCAGACATGATGAATTGTAAGAAGCACACTAGAGTGCATGTGTTAAAAGTTAAACAAACATTCACAGGGTTCATTTTCTCTGTTTTTTTCCAAATATTTTGGTTGGATACCAGGACAATTGCAGACTCGTGAGAGTTTTATAACCAGTGTCAAACGGAATAATTTGCACATAGGTTTGTGCATGTGTTATTTGTTTTTTTTTAAAGTGCACATCAAGTTGGATGGATTATTGTGGAAATTCATGGGGTAAGCGGTCTGTTTTGCACTATCAAGCTCCTAAAATGTTCAAGCAACCATCCCAGCTGTGATGTAATAACAGCACTGTGATTTTGTTGAAAGACTCACAAGTTAGCAATTTTTCGATAGCAATGACAATTTGTGCATGTGAATTGATTATTATATGCACTTTATTGCCATGAACTTATGATCATATCAAATTGCTCTGTTTCTTGAATATTTTTTTCAGGGAAGTACTTCATATTAGTCCCATATTTGGGAGATTTTAAGTCTGTGAGGGCCCCAGAAGATTTTCTGATTTTCAAGTGGGCCGTGGCATTCTTGAGTTTGGGAATGACTGGGATAATGCGATGGAGGAACTGACAGGAAATTAAAAAAAGGAAAATGTTGGCTTCAAATTAAATAAGAGGTTTTTTTCCCTACTATTTGATGCATCATCCAGCTGTTAACTCACCTAAATCTAAAGATATTTTGTAAGATGAAGAGGACTTGCTAAAGTTAAGATCAACGAAGTAAAATTTAACCAGTGGTTTTAATATGGATTAAAAATCAAGGCAATGGCAGTCTCAACATGTTTTAATTACTTATGCAAAGACGTGTTTTTTCACTGCTAAACATTCTGGAAGTGTCAGTTGCAGTAAACCTAACTGAAACATGTCTTTCAACATCTGATTTGTCATGGTTTGCAGCTCTACTGGTTTAAGCTCAGAAATATTGCATTGTTCATTGTGATATGCAACCGCATTACAGGAGCAGCCTGACAGGCAAGAGGGATGTGCTTGGCAGAGCGACACTGCAACACTGGTTTGCCTCACGGATTATATCTGCTGCTGACAGCCTGTTCACTATACACACACACAGAGTACAACATTGTAATGGAACAAACACAACAGAGAGGAAGCAGTAAAGGGCCTTTGTAGGTCGTATTATAATAATAATTAATAATTACAATTATAATAAAAACTGTCTTTATTAGGTCCTTAGTACTGTACTTCACAGTTTTATGGATTATTTTTAACTTTTGGCAATTTTAAAAAGAAAGCATTCTAAAGAATATTTTATTACTGTCCTGTCTCATATAGCAAACAATTTTTGTCTTCAGAAATGTTATGGAAACAAGGGAGAAACATTGTCCAGAAATTGTGAAGAGGTAAAAGGTAGACAACCTACTCTTCCTTATTAAACAGAGAGATTCAGGTAGTAAACAAAAACCGACACTAACCAAACTAGAAGGGATCTGGAGAACACATATTTTTTATCACACTGAAAGTCTTGGGATTGCTACAATCACATAATGAGTTAACAACAGTTTGACAGGGTATATTTTTTTAAATGTTTATATACACTTATTCCTTTTTAATATACTTTGCTGCAAACATGCAACTATGTGATGCATTTCAATAACTTATTTGAGGTAGTTATAAAATCTTACAAACCAGACCAGCTAATATGGTTTTATGTATAATGTAATAGTATATATTGTGGAGTTACAATTTACCTGAAATATTTTATCACACTAGAGATTGGGGGGGGGTAAACAAATATTTACAAATATTAATAGAAACTTAATGACATTACAGAGGAAATGCACATGCAAATTAAATAAAAAGCTAAAGAGCAGCCAAATTAATTGAAGGTCAAATAGCCTATTAGAAAAACAAAAGCCTCCATTTTCAAGCTTCATATTTACAGTTATTTGTCTTACACACAACAATTACAGTGAAGGCTTTGTTAGCAATACTCTCAGGTCTTTTGCAATGACATTCATACAAATGTGTTTTAGAAACAAAATAATTCAAAGAATTAGAATCTAAGAAATCTAAGCTTTTATTAGAATTTAAAATAGAAGGTAAAGAGGGGTTCTAATCTCTCTTCGTTAGCTATAGTGAGAAAAATCTTTCCACCATCTCCTAAAGAGAACAGTAACTTAGCAAATACTGACCTCTGACCTATTAAGACAATCAAGTTATAGTTCATGACCAAGCTTTGTATTGTTCTTCTTCTCACTTCCTCCTCATGTTCATATTCAAGTGATGACATACTTTAAGACTCCCTGTTGTTGTTGGCACTTTAAGAAACACAATGAGTAACCTGTTGATTGTGTTGACTGCAGATACTTTATAAGTGCATACTTTGTAAGTGCATTAATCATGACGGCACGTCTAAATATGCCTTAACTGCGACTTTAGCCTGGTTCCATTTATATAGTTTACACTGTGTTCATACTATGTCTGATGGGATAGATGTATAGATTATAGGCCTGAATTAATTTAAGTGTAACCTCCTTCCTATCAAAAAAATCTCTGTTTTTGTGAGTAAAAAACAGACGTCTCCTCGACTTCTTACAACAGAAATTGCGTGTTAAATGTCAGACTTTAGTTGCTCCTGATTAGCATTTTTTGTTTGTATGTTTTTCTTTTCTTTTTATTTACCTGATTATTTTTGCACAGATCTGCCCACATACTGGTGCCATCCCCACCTCGCATCAGGACGTGGTAAGTGAAGAAGTAAATTCCGGGAATGGAGCACGTGAACTTTCCGGTGGTTGGGTCATAGTGGTTTCCCAGGTTGGTCACCACGTCGTCGAATTTGAGAACCTCGTAGCCCTCGTGTTGTTTTTTCAACCCTGCATAGAAAGCAATCTTGGGCACGGTGCTGTAGGTGGCAGCGCTTATTGCGCCGGGGGCTGCGCTGAGTCCAGGAGGTCCTGGTAAACCAGGTCTGCCCGGTTCCCCGCTCTCTCCAGGCGGCCCCGCTGGACCGGGCGGTCCCGGCTCACCAGGAGGTCCTCTCAGTCCTGCCTTACCAGGACGACCGGGTTCGCCTTTGGGACCTTGAATAAAAGTGGGCAAAGACTGCACAAGGCTGTTGTCTCTCACCGTATCCGCCGTGACAGTACTTGTTGGAGATTTGGTGCCGTATGGGTCACACACCATCCTACAAGTGCCGAGCATCTCGTAGTGCGCAGTTGTGCCCGCTGAACTGACCAAAATCGGGATAAGGATGACCAAAACCAAAACCATAACGACCCCCAGGACCCCCGCCGCCACCAGCCGCTTCCTGCCGACTAGCCGCGTTAGCGCAGGACGATCCAGTGGTCTGCTTTTAGGTGAAATTTTGCTGACTTAAGAGGTAACCCTTTAAAAAAAATGTAGCGAAGCTACACTTTTTAAATATTGTTTGTAAACTTTAAAAGCAGTGCCACCCCCTTCGCCGTCCCGGTCCTTGTCCTTTCTACACTTCTTTCTGTTGATGCGTTATTTATTCAAGTCTGTCTGAAAGTTCAGCTCTTTACTGATCCGTGATTTCCAAAACCACTGGACTCAGCATCTATTAGAGGCTCTTCTGACATGAGGTCTGGGTCTCATTTGATGCTCAGATTCAGAAACAAAGGTAGGCTCTTCGTACAGCAGCTGGACTCTTGAAGTAGTAAAGGATTACAGACCGTCTGCCTGATATAAAGAGCTCAAAGAGCCAATAGCGCCTACACAGTGGGAGCAAATCAGAGAGAGAGAGAGAAAGAGAAAGATATGACAATATGAGGCGACGATTCTGCTCCTCTGTCATCCAATAGAAACAGGGCATGTTGTTTTCGCTTATCAAATTTCCTACCATATCTTTTAGAGTTTGTTTTGTTGTTTTGCTTTTTTGAGTGAGATATCTATAGGGCAAAATAATAGTGAACCTACTGTTATCCAGAAGCCTATTATACTTCTTTATACCTCTTTTGCTAATTTAATTAACGCTGCGCTTCATGTTTCTTCCTGCATTCCAATCACGAATGACAAGGGTGTCCCACTCTGAAGGAATATGCTTGTACTGGGCAATGTGCTGCATTTTTCAGACAATCCAATAAACCATTGTAGAGTTATAAAGGCGCTCTATGCAGAGTATACTAACCCTCATCTAAATACTGCATTTTGCAGTTGTTTGCTTTTCTCCAAAGAAATGTTTTCATTCTGATGAGTGTTTAAGGCCAGCTGAGAAAGCTCAGGTAGTCTCTAAGTTGAAAATTCAAGGAGGTATTCACTGACTGCTTTTCTACAGTCAACACAATTTTGCTACAGTGAAATAGCAAGCACTAACCAGCACTAACATCAATGAAATAACTTATTTTAAAAAATATATTTAAAATAGATCAAATATTACAGTATTTACTTTTTAATTACAGCCAGGCCTCCTCTGTGGTGACCAGTATTGGCAATTCTACTTATACAAGAATGCTTGGCATTAACAGCTAGTAAAACAGCTGAATGTCATTTACCTTATGTAAAATATCCATTACCCAATGCCCTCACAAGGAAAATCCTGATCCATGTTCTACTAATTCAGGATGGTGAGAATGATTTTAATTATAAATCTTTTATGTAAGTATCAAACATGATAAATATTTAGGCTTTGTATTTCTTATCTTTACAATTTGTCTCTTTTGTGTTTGCCAGGTGAAAATAAGAACAATGCTGGGATGATTTTATATAAGTTATTCTTTTTGCCATTTGTGTAAATAGCTGCAAGTGATTGTGGGTGCAAAAAAAAAGAGAAAAAAAAGGAAAAAGAGATTCCTAGATGACAAAGCCGAAGCTAAATTTTCTGATATGATACAATCATTTTAGCCATACAATCATGGCTACTGTTTGAATGACATGGTAGAGCATTTCAATGATGCACTGTCATCTGTGCTAAATACTGCTGCTCCACTAACACTCAAAAAAGAGGTTGACCATGAGTCCCTCCATGGTTAAACAAAAACTGTGTCAAAAAGATGAAGAGAACTTGTTAAGCAGCTGAGAGAAAATTGAGAAAAAACTAAGCTGACAGTTCACTGTGAAAAGAAGCCATGACTGCCTTTAACAAAGCTATATGCTTGGCAAGGAAGATTACTTCTCTAAATAAATCACAGAAAAGGCTGGGAATTATAGAACACTGTTCTCCACTACTGACCAGCTGCTCAACACTGCCCCCACACCTCCACAGTTTTCAACAGCCAAGTGTGAGGAGCTTGCACTGTTCTTTAACAACAAAATCACCTCAGTGAGAGCCAGCACTGGTGGTGTACACACAGATGATCTGAGCAAACACTGTAATGTCACAATGGAGATATTAACATGTATCACATAAAGTGAACTTTGCAAAATTGTCATTGACAAAAATTGACTGTAGCTCCTCCACCTCTTGTATTGATCCTGTACCTACTGCAATTTTTAAGCAAGTGTTCAGTAGAGTTTCAAGTCATGTCATGACTATTATAACTGTATCCCCTAGAATAGGAATCTTTCCAGATGCCTTCAAAACAGCTGTTGGAAAACCTTTATTAAGGAAACCAAACCTACATAAAAATAATGTGACTAACTATAGACCAATATTCAACCTTCCATTCATTAGTAAGATACTTGAAAAGATAGTTTGAGTGCAAATAAATTCCTTCCTGAGAGAAAACAACATCATAGCAGAGTTTCAGTTTCTTTAGAAGGTACCACAGCACTGAAAATGCACTTATTAAAATGATCAGTGACCTCAGACTAAACTCTGATAACACTAAGGTCTCTGTTCTTATCCTCTTGGACTTAAGTGCAGTATTTCGTATTATAGATCATAATATCCTTATCAGTCGTCTTAAAAAGTTGGCTAGTCCTTCTAGTTGTGATTTAACTGGTTCAGGACATACATCAAAGCTAAAAAGTTTTGTGGTCTTGGTGATCGTGTCTGAAAAATATGAAAGTTGCTGTGGGGTTGCATAGGGGAGCTAACTTGACCCATTATTTTTCTCAATATATATGCTGCCACTTGATAACATCATCACAGAGCACAATGTATGTTTCTGCAGATATGCAGTTGTACATATCTGCAATACCATATGATGCTACAGCTATTACCTCCATCACAAACTGTTCTGTAAAACTGAAATCCTTCTAGTCGGCCCCAAACCAAAGATAGCTATGCTGCAAAATAATCCGGGCAATCTAAGTCATTAAATTAAATCTGAGGCAATGAGTCTTGGTGTTGTCTTAGATTCTGATCTGAGCTTCAGTTCTCACATAATCAAGGTGACCTAAGCACCTGTTTTCCACCTTAGAAGTATAGCAAGAGTGCGACTACTTATAAACCAAAAAGATACTTAGAAACTGACTAATCCAAAACTCTGCAGGTTGACTGTTAACCAGAACCAAGAGGAGAGAACATATCAGTCCGGTTTTGGCTGCTCTACATTGGCTTCCTGTAACATTTAGAATAGTTTTAGGGTCCTCTTCCTGACACACAAAGATTGGCAAAGACCAAGCTACATAAGGGCATGTCCCTTGTCAGCTACATGCCCCAAGAGCACTGCGATCATCTGCGACTAGAATTCCCAGAAACAGCAGAAAGAAGATGGGTGACGCAGCGTTTGTCAATTACACCCCAAAGCTGTGGAATACAATACCTTCAGATATCAGGGAAGCCAACGTGCTAGATTTTCTGCATTTACCTGCAGCTCCCCTTTTAAGGATTTCTGGGGTTTTTTTAAAATAATTTCACTGTAATTTTTTAAAATTCCGATCTTATGTTTTAATGTTCTCTTTTAACATGATTGCAATGTTTTTTAAACATTTCTCTATCTTGGTTTTAATCTTCTCTGTTTATTGTAAAGCACTTTGAGCTGCATTTTCTGTATGAAAAGTGCTGTACAAATAGTTTATTATTAAAGTATTTTTTATAAAGTAACAAAATATTACAGATTCTTATTTTCAAGAGATTGTACATTAACAAAAACATGTTAATAAATATTTTCAACAAAGATCCCCCACAGTTTCAACATTAGACCTTAAACATGCAATTGTAATTAAATGAGACTGTGTTTGGCTTATGTAAACACAAGTAATTAGCTTGTGTAAATCATTTGTGCACAATGTGTGAAGGAAATAGAGCACATACATTTTAAAGCTCTTGCCAGCTGTTGTGTACTCTGTCGGTGGTTTTGTATGCTGTTGTGTACACTGTTGGTGGTTGGCATGCGCACCAAAAAAGCAGAACCAGTGACATTTTAGAGCCTGTTTGACACTGAGAGGAACAAATACACTTCCTGGAGATCTAGTAAAATATCTGGTCAATTTGAGGAAGGGTGTGCAATTCCAACGGCTGATACTTATTTCAGCATATTAACTGTGGAGCTGCAATCAGAGTTTGTTTTGTGAACTTCTTATTTGAAGAAAGGCTTTTATTACCAAAAGCTTAGATTTGATATTAGCATTTTTCCTGTTGAAAAATTTTTATCATGTCACTTTTCATATCATAACAGAGACAACTGGGAAGCTGGTCTACTCAGTACCATTGATTCCGAAGATGTTCCAGAGTGCAAAAAAAAAAAACCAACAACTATGAAATGATTGTTGTAAAACCTAACTGAAGGGTTTTTTTCCACAACTTGTAGGTTAATTTTCTATATATTACCATATTTCCGTATATCACTGTTTATTTGCTTAGGATAAGTTCATATTCTTTAAAATCTATCTCCAACAACATTATCTAGAAATTGGTATTTTCTGTGAATTAGGGCCTGCACATTTTCTGACTGCCATACCTCTGTCTATGTGCAAATCCCAGATTACTGTGACAATATTGTCAATTGTAATATATGTTCTAACTATATACAAAACAAAACTACATACAAACTACATACAAGATACATATAAAACTTTGTTTGCCAACAAGAAGTCCAGCTTGTCTCACTAATGACTGAAAATCTGTCCAGCATGGACACTGGTCTATGTCCATGTTGTGAACTTTCCGGTAGTCCAGTGATGTTAAATATACAACCCAGTTAGGCTTACTGGATGATTTTGTGAAAGGGGCATAATTTCAGATAAATAATGATTTGTGATTTTTTTTCAAAAAAGAATGCACTGCTATTCCCTCCTACTGGGGGCAACACTATCCTTATAAGAGTATTCAAGATCCCATGTCCAGATAAGTAACATAATGCTGTCAAGTGTGCGCTAATGTTCATCCAGAAGCTGCTACCGATAAATGTCTTTGTCATAAGAAAGAAAAGTAGAAAAAGAGCATGGGTTTTCCAAGACATATGTACCAATTCTTATTAATTCACAGAGATAAATGGAAAGCCACTGTGTTCAGTGTGTTTACAGGATCTCTCAGTTTTCAAAGACGGCAACTTTTTTTGCTACTACCAAACTCATCCTGTTTAAAAGATCTACAGTGCACGGTCAAAGGCACATGGTGCAAGTCTGTCAAGGGTATGTCCAGCCTCAGTATGCTAGTTAAATGTGGATAATCTTTGCCCAAAGTAAGGCCCACAGCACAAAAGAGTTGTATTTGGACACTTAATTAGTCATAGGTATGGTTTGAGCATGACACTCTCTCTTTCTTTCCCTCCCCTTCCTCTCTCTTTTTCTACCTGGGCCCTATTATATGGGCCCACCTATGCCAAGTCTGTGTGGCAGGGGGCAGGAGGTCTAAAAATGAAGGCAGAATGATGGTGTGGCTTAGCACAATTGCTATCCTGTACCTGGTGCAAAGAATTCAGTTGCGCTTTGCACTTAGACCAGCCAAAATCTGGTGGAAAGCACAAATGTAAAACAGTCTGCATTGCAAGATACAGCACAGCTGTCCCACGTGCTCACACACATCTCCACAATCACTTTCACCATTCTTCTCTGTTTTTCCCACTCAGCAGTATAAACTATTAAAGTAAACTTTGGACATATCAAGTTAAGTTAGTAAAGTGTCCTTTGAAAATATTTTCGATCACAAAGTATAAATTTTGAAGTAATCAGCATGCGTATGGGAGTGTTATCTTGCGTTTGGCCAAGATGCACATACACCTTTGATTTATATGAGTTGCCCCCTCTCACACTAATAACAAATTAGGAGTTATGGTAATCATAATGCCTTATTAATCTCAATAGACAGGATGGGATCACAGTTGTCAGATGGTCAGCATGTTTATTGGATCCAGAAGAAAAAGGATAAAACTTTGTCTTTTGTTTACCTGGTCTTCTGACATTAATATAATGTCTTCTGCATTGCGCAGCTATTCTGGTGATGCCAGAAGACAAGGTAATGATTGCTGCTATCTCAGACCACATTTTTTAACATCAGCTGGCTTTGGTGGAATCTTGCCATCTTCATATAAGATGCGCTCTTGGGCTTTGACCTCACCTTTGAGTCACGTTTCTTTGTTTGAACCTTGTAGTTCAGCCATCTGTCAACGTTTGTGCTGGGTGAAAGATCGCAATGCCACTGATGCACAGCGCAGATGGTTCTTAGAGGTAATGAGAGCAGATTCTCTGATTGGTTATTGCATTTTCAGCCAAAGAAACACCCATGGAACACTGATAAATTGATGAGGTGACATCTGATGACATCTGATGACATCTGCGACTTCTGGAACAAGATGGCAAAGGTGGATTTGGATGTGCTTGCGCCACAGAAGAGTGTAAAATAGGGCCCCTTGTGTCTTTTTCTCACCCTACTTCTTCCTCTCTCCTACTCTCTTTCTCCCTCTTAACCCAGTCGGTCCCATGGTGGCCGCCCACCTCTGAGCCTGGATCTGTACCCAAGGTTTCTATGCCTGTGAAAAGGAAGTTTTTCCTCGCTACTGTCACCAATTGCTTGCTCATGTGGGAATTCTTTTTAATTGTTGGGTCTTCATAAATTCAATTTGCAGAGTGTCTAGACCTACTCTATGTGGAAAGTGTCTTGAGATAACTTTTGCTGTGATTTGGTGCTATATAAATAAAATTTAAATTTGACTTGACATGAATCAAACCAGAGTATCTTATGTACCATGCCCTGGCATGTTACAATTTCAGTGGTGGAATTAGAAAATGTTAGTGATATAAGTGAGTGGTTTTCATTATCTGTATGTGTTTAAAATGCAGAGTGTGCCCTCGCTGTGGACCCATAAAAGGGTGTATCTGAATGATGCACCCTTTAAAAAACAGGAAAAACACAGGGCTATGACTTAAGACCAGCTTTTTGTTGATGTATGGCAGATGCCTACATCAACAAAAAGCTGGTGTATGGCAGATGCCTCCTACTGGCTCAAGATGGCAGTATCTCATCAATGCGCTGAACCACACCTCATTTTTTGAACCAACAACCCCATTGGTGCACAGAGCAGCGCAAGTGGTTACACAAAAGGAGCACTTTGAGTAAATATAACAGTTGTGTCTGTTTGAAACTGGCAGTGACACTTGTGCTCCTGTGTGCACCACTTAACTCCAAGCTTATGCTGAGATCCAGGATCCAGACAACTGAAAACAGAGAAGGAAAAAAAACTGCTGTCAGGTTTGAAGAAACAGCAGTCTTTTCAAGTCTTAGCCAAGAGGTAAACAATTCAGCTGTAAAAGCAGTTAGGTAATTGCCAACCAAGGCACAGGTGAATATAGTCTTCCAGGATCCCTTGGGCCCTGTGCAGGTACCTTACCTCACATATACAGTATTACTGATGCTTGGTAGATGGGTACCAATGATGTTCTGGACAGGATTAGTCCGCTACTTCAGAGACTTCCTCTCTTGGGCCATCCTACGTCAGGTTGGGATGTCTTCAGTCAGAAAGCTGTCAATCCCTCCTCTCAACCCTGGGGGGCACAGCTGTTAAACATTAGAGTGGAGGAGTTGTAATTGTCAATCTGGACTGTTTGTGGTCTGTGTGTGGCAAAGTCTGATATCCAGTTGAGATTGTTATGCTCAAGCCTAAACAGCTAAGGTCCATTTGATAAATTTGCAGCAGTAAGTATTTTAAAATATCATTGATTAATCTGATAATTGAAAAATTATCAGTTTTTATCTCAGAGCAGTCCTGTCCTCCACCCCATCACAACTTCTTGGCCAACTTTTAGATCGCATGTTATGCATGTCTAAACTGCATGGCTCACGTGACCCCATTCTGATATTTTCCCTCTAACAGATTAAAGTGTATAATGAACCTGTAGGCAGGAAAAAAGCAATAAGAAATTAATATTCCCTGATTTGTTCAGGCTTCTTTATATGTAAGGACAAATGATATATGAATCCACCATCTGCCAATGCATCTGTCATCTAAGCAGACAGATCAAGTATTTATTTAATACTGAAAATACAACAATTCAGCACTTTAGTGTTTTGATTGCAGATGCAAAGCTCTTTCGATGTTCTCTATTGAATACATATGCTGGTTGTTTTAAGTATGAAGCAAGTGTAAATGCAAGACCTGTAGTGTATGCAACCTCAGGGAGACTCAACTCAGATATTCCATTTCAGTCAGTCTATTTAGAGATGTACAGTGTGACAAAAACCTGTATTTTTCACTTATTTGAAAGGTAGCCACGATTCAAAGGCCTATTGCAAAGTATAATTACACAGTATTATTACAGTAAAATATATCTTCAGCCTGTCACATTACCTATTCCTCAAATAGTGGTGCAAATGCCGGGGGGGGAGGTGACCCCGGGGAACACGCACGGCGAAACTACCTTTTATAGTAATAAAGTGTAATTGCACATCCACTACAGTAGGTGGCAGTGGTGCTTTCATGCTGCTATATCTTGGGTGATCACTGTTTAGCACGACATTCTCTGCTGTTGCTGCACTGAAGACAAAGTACAGATCCCAGCTAAACATTGAGCAGTAGCTGAGAGTTGCAGTATCATGCTTCAAACCCCGCTTCGAAAAGTGCAACTCATTGTAGCCATTAATCCTTTGATAAAAAAAAAAAAATCTGCACAATTTTATATGTTGTGCTCCTGAGGTAATGGTGCTGATCAATTTTATTTATTATTATTTATTAATTAGGGCCCGAGCACCGTAAGCGGTGCAAGGACCCTATTGATTCTCCTCTGATTGTTATTATTCTTATTTTTAGCACTTAAACGCATTTTTCAGGTGCTTGGCATGCGTGAAAACTCATGAAATTTGGCACACATGTCTGGTCCTGCAAAAATTGCGATGTAGTATAGGTTTCATACAAGGGCGTGGCAAATTGGCTCCATGGTGCCACCTAACCATTTCGTAATCCCCTTTCTCTTTTTCCGAGCTGTACCAAATTTGGTAGGCTGATGTATCCTTTCCAAACCTACAAAAAAGTCAGTGGGAGCACCCCTCTACAACCTACATTTTAAATTACATGTCCATTTTTGCCCATTTCCAGGGGTCATACTTTGTTCAACTCGACCTAGGGGATTCACCCTATCCCCTTGAAACTTGCTCAGTTTGTAGATAAGGCTTTGAGGATGAAAGTTACCATCTTCTGTTGTCATAGACTATACTTTGTGGGCGTGGCGAGGTGTCAAATCTTGAGGTTTTGCCATAAAACAGGAAATGAGCTGTAACTTGACTGTACATGATCCAATCTGGCCAAAACTTCTTGAGCATGTTAACTATGTGGTCCTGAACAAATTCATATGCAAATATTTAGATAAAGTCAAAGCACCACCTGCTGACAACAGGAAATGACATGTTTTACACTTGCAAGTGTTGCGCACAGAACAATTAACATAATTACATGAAACTTGGACTGAAATGGACTTAAGACTATCATGAAGCTCTGTGACAAAAAGGTGAGTTTTCACCAGAGCGCCTGCGTGCTGCGTGCTGATGGCTTATTCCAAATGTCAAGACCTATAAAAAAGTATCTTAGTGTCATGAGCTAAGTCAAACAGGAAGTCAGATATTTTCAGTCAAAGTTTGGCATTAGGCCAATTTTCAGGGCTCACATTTAAAATTGCAGCTCCTACGGATTTTACCCTATCTACCTGAAACTTGCACAGTATATAAAAAAGACCTTGAGGATGATAATTTTGCAAAGGTGTCGGGGGCTTTTGAACAGTGTGATCGTGGCAGGCCGTCAAATTTACATGTTTGGCCAGGAGGCAAAAAATAGCTCTCACTTGTTTGTAAAGAGACCAATCTGCTTCAAAATCAACACATTTGATGAGACTTTCAGCCTGGAGACATGTACATGTCAATTATCAGTCATACTCAAAGCGTTTTCTGCTGGTGAAAGGAAATATCATGTTTTCTAAGAAAATGGGCTTCTATTAGTGTCTTAAGCTTATGTGGTGTCCTATAAATAGATATATTTTATTCATTGTCACTTAAGATTAATATATGAACAGGTTAACTTGCTTTATTGTTGACAAAAAAAAAGGTTATTTTTCAGCCTTGTGCACGCTCGTCACAGCCCCATGCACGCAGATACAGTTTTGTAAGCTTGCGGACCAGAAACTGGCCCTCGCTGTGACAGTTTCTGCTCGTGATGACTGTTCTGTGAGTTTATGTCTATATCTGCTCAGGTGTTGGCATTTAAACACCTTAAAACCAACTCAAGAGAAGAGAGGAGAGGAGAGAGAAAGTGCGCTGCACTACAGCTTGAACTCCGCGGCAGCAGAAACAGGAGCAGAGATATGCATGTGAAGCAGTGCCGCCGCTTCTAAATGGATGTAGCGGAAACACTGCAGTTAATCAGAAAATTCTGTATGTGAAAAAAGAAAAGAAAAAAGGCCCGCTCGTTGTGATTCCCACTCCCGTTCACTCCCGTCCCAATCTACCCCAGACGCACAACACTTTTTGGCCCCCCCACTTCTGAATTGAATCCGGCGCGCCTGCTCAGAGCAGCAGCCTCCTCCTTGTATCCCCTCCATGCTCTTCTCCACTTTGCCGGTCATGTGCCACACTCTGAGCAGGGGATTAGTGTGCAATACACACACATTATAAAACCTGAGAAAGAGCAGAGATAACTCTAAAACTAAAACTGTGATAACACAGAAACAGTACAAGATAGCAAAAACATGTAAATGCAAGATTTAAAGATCAAAGTCTTGTGACTCTTTAAATTTGAATGAAGTCTGTGGCTAAAACTATGTTGGCCCAGTTGAAGCTCAAACAGGTGTGGCTTTGATTGATTTCTCCATCGGATTGAAGGTGAGAAAAAGCTGCTGAGAGCAGCATCCTGCTCTTTGTGTACAGGCACAGTAAGGAGGGATGACGGGCAGCCCGGTAACGTCACAGGTTACAGTGGTGGAAGATGGCAACATTCGTGCTAGGATATACATAAGGGAACATTGTTTTTTTTTTATATGTCGACATTTTTAATCTATGTCAGGTCATTGTTGAATAGAGGACACTTTGATTTAGCACATGAATGAACTTGATTCACTACCTCATTTCCACTGTCAAGGAGTGAGTGAAGATATGTTCTGGCCTGCCTGCATGAGAGAAAGAAGGCACATGCTGCGCTTGGGTCGCAGTGTGGACTGAGTGGCAGCGGCGGAGTGTGTCTGGGGCGAGTTGCCACCGTCTCCAACGGGCGGCAGGGTGTGAGGGCCTGTTCTATGCTGCTTGCAGCTTTAATTTTATTTAAGTTCATTTTTCAGTATCAAATGGCTCAATTAGTTGGTTGAAAAATGTTTACATAAGAATTTAAGGCAAATTGATGCACTTCAAATATTTTCTGGTTCAGACTAAAAAACAAGGTTAATAAAGTTATTTTTTGTTGTAAGTGGATCTATATTTCTTTCTTTTTT
>JAQMCX010000032.1:19400924-19412811 GCA_029814765.1 Acanthurus leucopareius
GTGCGTGCCAAATTTGGTGAGTTTTTGAGCGTGTTCAGGGGGTCAAATTAAGGTTCAAAGAGACGTAATAATAAGAAAAAGAAAAAACGATACAATAACAATAGAGCCCTCTCCTGCTTTGCAGGGCTCGGGCTCTAATAAGAAAAAAAGAAAAAACGATACAATAACAATAGAGCCCTCTCCTGCTATGCAGGGCTCGGGCTCTAATAAAAGAGGATAGAGTAAGATGGAACCTAATCTTTTTTTTAAAATCTTATTCAGGATTTTATTGATTTAAATTAACATACTGCCCAGATTAATATATCTAATTCAAACTTTAAAAACCAGAAACAAGCCAAAGACAATTTAATGAATAGGACAAAATTTTGTCCAATTACATATGGGAAGATAAGGGGATGGGGCCTTTCTTAAGGACTACTATTGGGCAACACAATTAAGACCTATAATATGCTGGTGTAATCCATAAAACAATGCCCAGTGGAGTAACATTGAAGAGAGAATAGCCCCCATTCCCATTCAAGCAATTATAGCTGATAGCAGCCTACAAGACTTTATAAAGACTATTGAAAATCCATGGGAAAAGTTTACCCTTAAAATTTGGAAAACAGTAATAACAGAAAATAAACTAGAAGAAATCACAATTCTTAGGGTTAGGGTTATGATGTGCATATGACACACACTTTAGTCCGAAAGAAATTAGATACTAGATTCAAAAATTAGACATGTAGAGGAATAACAGCTTTATGAAGGATTGTGAAGGAAGAAATAATTCAGTTTTGAGATGCTTAAAGAAAAAAATTTGCTAGAAACAAGATTTTTATTGCTACCTGCAAATGAGACATTTTTGAATGATAAGGTAAAATGTATGGCAGAATCAAGCAAACCATTGTTAGTTCTGTTTAAAACACATACAGTTCAAATTAAGATGAGAGGCAATATCTCCCCGTAAATTCATGTTGTTTTTGTTTCTCTAGAAAAAAAAGGACTTTCAGGCAAACATAATGTAAATAGCACAGAATTGGAAGTACATGCTTATGTTTGTCACTGAATGTCAATCAAAATTAAATTGAAGAAAAAAAAGAAATATGATAGGTCCCAGATTAGTAGATTTGACAATTGATAAGTAGTTGCTATCTTGAATGTATGGAAGGAAGTCTGTAAGAATCTCAAGCTGGGTTGAGATTTAATATTGTTAAAAGAAATGGGAATAGATTCTGACTTCCTTTCCAATAAAAGCAACCAAAGTATGTTTAGGAGGCTTAAAAATATATGATCAAATGTTTAGGGAAAAGTAAATGAAATCCTTTGAATAGTTAAAATTATTATATGACTTACCTAATTCTCGTCTGTTTAGTTTTTTTAGTGAGGAGCTGCAGTTTTGATGTGCTAGGGAAACAAACTATTGAAGATATCAAACCAACAATAAAAGGTAGCCTTTCAGATGTATGTTACTGGAGTAGAAACAAAATTTTTAACCAAGGTGGTCAAAATAATCCAGTTCGACAATCAAGACGAACAATTTATTGACAAAGTAAAAAAGAAAATCACCAAATCACCACAAATTCAAAGATAATATAAAGATAAATCAAACTCTAGTTGTTGGAGAGAATTTGGTGAAGAGAACGAGAATCATAGTCATCTATTCTGGACTTATTTTATTATAAATAGTTCTGGGAAAACTCAATAAAAGAAATCAATACAGTCTTTAGCACCGTCATTAGCAAAAACCCATGATGTCTACTAGGGAAAATTCCGGACAAAATAGAGAAGAAAGATTCTTCTCAGTTTTTAATTAGAATAGTGGCTATAACAAATTACAAGAAACTGGTTGGAAAAAATGACAACTTAAATAACCATAAATGGAGAAGGAGAAAATTGCTATAAGAATTAGAAACCAAATACATTTACTTAAAGAAAGATGGGAGGATGGACTGAAATATGTAACACAAAGATATTTTTGTGTAGTTTGCTTTTTTTTGTTTTGTTTTAGTTCCTCTTGGTGTCTCACCTGCTGACTCTTAACACAAGCATTGTGGATAAGCACTTAACATGAATTTATATTGTTATATGATTTTATTTTATTATATGTATCTTGAATAATTTGGAAATTTAAAATATGGCGCCACGAGGTTGGCAGCCTGTTGTAGTAGCTCCTGCTCACTACTGAGCTTTTTCCCCCTTTTAAGTTATTTCATTCACTTCTATTTTTCTTCCTTTTCGAGGGTTTTTGTCAATTATTACCTGTGCACTATAGAGACCAAGGTTGCTGTGTTTTTGGTGGCCTTTCTCCTGCTTTTTGCACTGTTTCGACCATGTCTGGGGACCCCACGTGTAGCCATGGCCCCATTGTTTACAGTAGGGATCAACTGTTAGCGCTGCGTAACACCGCGGTGCTGCTCGAGAGACCTGACTTCCCCCCGAGGTGAGGAGGAGAAGGAGACGGGGAAGCTGTGCTGGAGCAGAGCACCGTGCCAGGAGGAGACGACATTGACCCGTCCTCCCATCCATCGAAATCTTACGTTATGGGAAACCCAAATAAGATGGATGAGTTAGCGGCGCTGACCTGGCACCAGCATGAATACCTGGAGAGCAGCATCATGGTGTTCATGGAGACATGGCTGACCGTGCTGACCCTGGAAATGAGCGCCAAGCTGGACTGCTTCCAGCTGATACAGGCGGACAGGATGATGGAGAGCAGTAAGAGGAAAGGAGGAGGGCTGGCAGTGTTTATTAATGAGAGATGGTGTAACCCTGGGCACCTCACCATTAAAGAACAGCACTGCTGTGTGGACACTGAACTGTTAGCAGTTAGCATGAGGCCCCACTATCTGCCAAGGGAATTCATACATACCATCATCATAGCTGTGTATGTTCCCCCCTCTGCTAACGCTGATGTAACTTGTGATGTGCTCCACTCTGTGACTAGCAGGCTCCAGACACAGCACCCAAAGGCCTTGCTCCTTATCTCTGTGGACTTTAATCATGCCTCTTTGTACTCTACACTGCCCACTTTCACTCAGTATGTGACATGCCACACCAGAGACAATGAAACACTGGACTTATTTTATGCCAACACCAGGAGGCATACGGCTTATAACTTCTCCCTATTCAGGGGAGAACAGACCACAATCTGGTTCACCTCTTGCCTGTGTACAAATCGCTAGTACACAGGCAACCAGCCGTCACCCGCACTGCTAGATACAACAGATACAACAGTGTGGGATGAATTCTGTGATCCTCATGGGGAGATCATTGACAGCCTCACAAGCCGCATTACGGACTACAATAACTTTTGTGTGGAGAACACTGTACCCAGCAGGACTGTATGGTGTTTCTCCAACAATAAACCCTGGATTAACGCTGAAATAAAGGCTCTCCTTAAGGAGAAGAAGAGAGCCTTTAGGTCAGGAAACAAGGAGGAGCTGAAGGCTGTGCAGTGGGAGCTGATGATTAAGATCAGGAAGGGGAAACGCTGCTACAGGAGGAAGATGGAGGATCAGCTGCAGCAGAGCAACATCATTGGAGTTTAGAGAGGCCTAAAAACCATATCTGGTCATGGAGAACCGAACTCCCAAACTGGGCGGGACCAACAGTGGGTGAATGATCTGAACTCATTCTTTAACAGGTTTGAGCAGTCATCTGCCCCTCCCCTGGCACAGTCATCACTGCCGCAAGCCCCCTCGTTAGCACCTCCAGCATGCTGCCCCATCCCCCCACTCACCTATACTCCTCTGACTACAACACCCAGCACTGCACTTTAATGTCCAATACTCTATAATAATATTATTAGTATTTCATGTGTACTAATAATTTCAATTATGTGCAATATCCATGTATATTGTTCCAATTTCATCTATGCAATTGAATACTACCAGTTAATACCGTCACCCTTGTAAATAATGTACAATTTTTTGTTCTTATTTTGTACTTATTATTTATTGTTCTTTATTCTTACTGCTGCATTTTACATTCTGTCTTTTACTGTCCACTTGCTGCTGCAACAATGCAAATTTCCCCATTGTGGGACTAATGAAGGAATATCTTATCTTATCTAAAATGTAAATGAGCCACAATCTCTCCTGAATGATACAGTGATGAATGAATCCGTTAACCCTTATTTCTATGTTATAGATTTTTTCATGTTTTTCTTTTGTCAACCTAAAAAATGCTAATAAAAAAATAAAGTGTATCCAGTAACTTCTTGCAAGTAACCACCCTTTTAACCTGGCACTTTTGGTTTACAAGCATCTCGAAACTCTAAAACAAAAAAACCTTTGTTAAAATTCCCAGCCAACTGGTCCCAGCTAAGTGTGCCTTTTTGACAGACACAAACAAGGTCTACAAGAGTACACTTCACTGACATGAAAAGAAAACACCTCACACAAATGTACTCAATCCAGGGTACACAGAGTGTGTGAGTGTGCGCATGCGTGTGTGTGTGCGTGTTCTTGTACATGCTTAGTGAGGACCAGCAACTTAGCTTACAAAGTGAAGACATTTTTTCGCTGCTCCTTAAAAAGGGCTATTTCAGGTTTAAAGGTACAGTGTGTAGACTTTTTTTGAATTTAGCAGAACAGATTCATTAGAAGTGAAATATAGTATTTTTAAGTATGTTTTAATACGTGTAAAATTGCTTAAAAATAAATTTGTTTTGTTTTATTATCTCAGAATTATTGTTAGTTATCAGACAAAATGTTGTAACTAACAAAGATATTTAGGACTAGCTATGTGCAAAAGAGAGCAAGTCAGAGTATTGCTACTTATTTAGCATGAAAGACAAGACTCGAGGCGAGGTCTGTTCATCAATGAGTCAACAAATTATGTAAATGTTTTTCACAGTGCTCCATCATTTCTTTGAATGTTCATACTGTCATTTAAAAGCACAGGTATAGATTAAGAGAGAGAGCTATCTTACGGTCCAACACAAGGATTACTGAGGCAGTGATGGATAATGCCATCTTTACTAACTAGCTTTTTGTCCCTGAAGGACACCGTGACTTCTGTAACTTCTCTGAAAGGGAGGAGTGAGCAAGGGAGCATGCAGTCTAGACTGTCACCACTAGATCCAGCTAAATACTCTGATACTACACATTGTACCTTTTAGACTTGGTTTTAGGGTTAGAATTGGGTTTGCATTGAGGTTAGGGTAAGGGTTATGGTTAAGCATTTATTTTTCATTGTTAAGTTTAGGGTAAGAGGCTGGGAAATGCATCATGTCAATGGGTATCCTCCGTTACAAATATGCGTGTGTGTGTGTGTGTGTGTGTGTGTGTGTGTGTGTGTGTTTGTGTATGTGCGCGTGCGCACGCGCGCGTGTGTGAATGTCATTTTAGAATCGCAATATTAGAATCGCAATAGTTTTATTCGGTGCTCTTATCAGCACTCAGTGTTGGCAATAACCCAATTGTACTTACTTCGTTCACCTGGAAAAAGCAGTATTGATGCATCCCTTGAACACACTGATCAGCATTTCCAATTTAGTTTAATGTTGTATTTATTTTTTTACTGTATCTACATTAACTGAAATAAACAGACAGAGGATAACATGCTTACCTGAGCACCGATGGAGCTTGCCAGTTTGAAGATGTACAGACCAATATCCAAGAGAGGCTACGGGGAAAACAGAGGACAGACGGCTAACAAGTAATACTTCAGAGGGGCCGATATGGCTCAGGATGTAGAAGTAGAGTGTGTCATCCACTTATAAGAATATTCGTCTTTTTATCCTCTGCTCCTCTAGTCTGCATGTCAACGTGTCCTTGGGCAAGACTCTAAACCCCAAAATCTGATGACTGTCCGTGGTGAGCAAGTGTATGTAAATGATTATTGCTCTTGACAGGGAGGTGGTACCTAGCATGTTTGCCTCTGCCAGTTATGAATGAATTTGTATGAATGTTTGAATGCTGACATGTTTTGTTGCTTAAAGAGGTTACGAGAATGGACTACAAAAGCGCTAAAAAAATAAAGGCTCTTTGCAATATATTACTTTCTGAAAATGCTTGGAGCCTTTTTAAGCTCAGTTTAGAATCTACGACTTCCAAACTTATTTGTTGTAATAACACAGGACACCTGTTACAATCAAAGGAGCGCTTAAAAACCTAGATCACAAGAGGAATAATCATATCACATAGCACTGATCCTAGGACAGCAAAAATTGCTATGCTATCTAAGCAGTTCTTAGCTTGTCCTACCCTGAGGATGGCTATAGTGATATTTTTTCAAGGCAGAGGGAAACATGGTCATTTATATTATCTTGATATACAGGCCACATTGTTCATTATATCTGAGACTTTTCATTTGAAAAGATCTTTTTTCAGATTAAGGAAAGTGTGGGTAATGGCTTAATATAACCTCTAGCTAAATTTAGGCCGTGTATTTATCCAAAGACCCAAAACTATTACACCATACCGGTCTTGTGTAAGGAAACAGATACACGAATAAGGGTCATTCTAATGCAACATTTTTAATGCAAACACAACTAAATAGGTAAGGTTTATGAAATGTTTTTAAATTGTCTTTCCCAAATTGAAAGAGCTTCAGTGGTGATGAGAAATGCACAGCACTCCAGTGGATTAATCCTAAATTCCTCACTTACTTTATAGCAGAGGATTTTATAACATTACTCGGTTTAGAGCTACAAAGTTTTGTACCTTGCTGAGGTTGGAATAGAGGTCCACCACACTGTTGCAGAATTTCTCCACATCCTGTGTCAGTAGCTGGTCTGCATTAGCTATTCGGTTATCCAGGTTTCCCATTTTGTAATAGGTGAAACCTCTGGAAATGCAGAAAACACAATTAGTTTTTCAAAAGTCAGAACACAGACCCCATTCTTTTTATTTTCACAGACCACTGAGAAAACCAGAACATTTTTTTAAAGTTTGTATAACAGTTTCTGAAAAAGTCAAAAAAACATGAGGTCAGAGAATCTTAGAAAAATAGCATGTCATTGCCGTTGCAAAATTGCAGATTTTAGGTTCTAGTTGTCCACAGCTGCTGTTGGAACTTCTTGGCAACGACATTCTAGACTCCCCTTCAGAGCTTGATTGGGCCCACATACCCCCGACTGCCAAACCAGGCTC
Source organism: Acanthurus leucopareius (assembly GCA_029814765.1). Classification (NCBI taxonomy): domain Eukaryota; kingdom Metazoa; phylum Chordata; class Actinopteri; order Acanthuriformes; family Acanthuridae; genus Acanthurus; species Acanthurus leucopareius. Next base: position 19,408,004 of record JAQMCX010000032.1, read on the forward strand.
TGGGTCTTAGCCATGAGTGGTAATTGCACTCATACACAAATACAAGACAGGGAACAAGATCATTTAAGAAGCCTGCAGAAAGAGGAGAGCTATTCTACTAGAGGAAATTAACAAGGACTTTTGCCCTGTAATTATGCGTACAGCCTGTTGGGAGGTAATGTAGGGGCCCCATCAACAGGGGCTTAAACCATCAGTCCTGTGGCTGGCAAGGCTGCAAATCACTACCGAAGATGGAGGAAGAAATCCTACACTTTGATCAAAGATGCTGACAATTTCCTGGCTTCACAACGCAACAACACATTGCTGTCCCTGACTAGGGATAAGAGGTGAAACAGTGGCCTAATGTCTGGACAAACAGTAACCATAAACTAAGAAAACTTTGTTTGATGAATAGCGCAGTTGTGCTACCTGCTTACATTATGGTTCCTGGTTAAGAGTTTATATATAAAATATTATTCAACATTAAGAATATTTAAATGTTTTTGTACTGTACTAGTACTTTAGATGTTGTTCATGCCTTTTCAGTTTTCCACACCTTGGTCATTCGAGTTAAGACCAACTAGCCATTTGCTAACTAGCTTGCCATTTTGCACACTAATGTGCTAACAGCTTCGCTGTCCATAAATGGGCTGGGTGACCTGAGGCATATTCGAGCATGACATCAGAACACATGAACAAGATTTAGTATAAAACTGCTCTCTGGTCAGGTGGAGAAAATGTCAAGTTCTTTAAAGCCTGGCTCACACTACAGGATATAAAAAATCTTATAAGATTCTGAAATCAGGTTGTATCACACACACATAGGGAGAATCTTCACAGATTATTTTCTCTTAAATCTTAAACATGCACACACTACAAGGTTTGAAAATAATGACCAGCACACACTACAGGATTTCATCAAGATTATCAGACCAGAAAGAGCGACGTACCACATGATCCTATGTCATATCACAAGGAAGCAAATAAGTAGTAAACAAAAGCACAAAAAATGGAGACTAGTGTGGTTTTTTACTCTGTTTTCTATGTTTTTTTTACTCCAACTTTTGTCTTTTTCAGAGCGGTTGTGATAATCCTTGCAGGACACGTTATATAGACATTCGTGGTCTTGCCACAGGTCGACAAGAATGTCCTCCATCTCCGCTGTCCAGTGCACCCCTACACCCTGCTCCTTTGTGGTCGCCATCTTCGTCTCCGATAACTTCTTAAGATCATTTCCGGTCCCTTGTAGGCGGCTCTCTCTGATTGGCTATTGTCATCCTCAGCGAAAATGAGTGGCGTAATCGTTCCAATAAAAATCAAACATGTTTGAAAGTTATCGGGGCACCTCCGATTGTCAGGAAGGCCGATCTTGGGGCTTAAGATTGATCCCTCACCTGCTCACACTAGAAGATAATCTGGGACGAACATTGACGATCGGGCCGAATCAGGGTAAAATCAGCCCGAGAATCCTGTAGTGTGAGCCAGGCTTAAAAGCCTGTTCTCTTGTTTCTCTGAGATGGGCTTTAACTACTTAACAATACTACTTAATTAACTACTTCAGCATTGCTATCTCTGGCCAAGCCCCATAGTGATGTCACTGTTACTTCCTGGTATTTAAAAGCCCACAAGATACTGGTGCTCTAACTCAACCCTACTCTGCCGACAAATTTATAATATTCATGGAGAAACAAATTGACATTTTTCTTGAAACCAATAACAATCCAGATGCAACTGCTCTTCTGGTCTGGGATGCACTCAAAGCCTATCTATATCATTTACAGCAAACAAGAAAAAACATTATCAGAAGGTACGATCAGACCTCTTATCTAAAAACCTGGAGATTGTTGAACCATACTTCACCAATGAACCCCTAATGAACCATGCTTCCATAATGGACCCCAATTCCAGCCCTACTGACACTTTTCTTTTTTAACCCACTATTTAAAAGGAGCAATGTCTGCACTAGGAAACTGCCATGCTGACACGTCCACCTTTGGACACCTTTAGTTTAGTATTTTGAGAGCCAACAGAGTATTTTAGTTTTTGAGGAATTCTTTGACAAAAATGCCTTCCAAACCTTCTAAAACCATGCCTGCTAGCAACTCAAATGTTAGGCCTGCTAGCAAGAACACCGTGGATGCAAACATGCTGCAGGCATTCAGGGAGACAGTAGAAGAAGTTATTCAAAAAGAGAAAAATGGCCTCAGAGAAGAGACCAAACAGGCCATCCCTCTGATAAATCTGTCCTGAATGAATGTAATGACAAACTGTGTGATCACACAGAGGGCTGAATAACTTGGTTGTCTGCCTAAAGGCAATGGAGATTGAGATTGGATATGCAAATTTGAGCGGTGACTATAAATAAGTATAGGAGAAGATCGGTAAATAGAGAAAGACAATGCAACTTGCACATCATAGAAGTGCCAGAGGGTTTCCAAATAGGAAATCCTACACTTTTCAGTTTACCGGATCTATAAACGACATACTCAGGGTCCTAATATCTTGGAGGGGCCCCCAGTTCTGAGTAGGGCTCATCATGCCACAGCTCAGGAACCTCAGGAGGAGGACAACCACACCCATTCATCCTTCAGGGTCATTACTTTCTGGAGAAGGAGTGAATTCAGCACCTGACCAGACAGAAGGAACAGTTGGAGCTCCAAGGAAAGCAGATTCTCATTTGCACATTTCATTTACAGAGCTGACTTGAGCAGATGCAGAGTGGTATTCAAAGAGGTAAAAGGACTCCTTCGGAAGAAAAGAGGGGTCCAGTATGGTCTTCTATATCCAACTTGTCTCTAGATCTCCTTCAATAGGCACGTGAAGGTATTTAAAAATACAAATATTTAAAAATACAGGCAACAAAGGGTTTCATAAGTACCAAGATCCAACCAGCCCCAGTTTAAGTGGGGGGAAACAAGGAAAACAAGCAAAATGTACTGTATAATAACTTTGATAACTTTAATAACAGTATTGAGCCCTCCAACAGACTTTTGTATAACTCTGTTAAAGGTACAACAGAACCAGACTAGATAAATGAGAGTTTTCAATATTTCTACTATTACCTCTATAAATCATACTTGTTAAACAGACCTGAAAAGCTAGTTCCAACCTAAGTCTCACCGGATAGAGAAACTAGAGGAGCAAATTACCTCAGAAGAAATGAAAAAAGTCATTAAAATGAAGGCAGAGTACAAGGTCTCCAGGCCCCACAGGCTTTCCAGTCTTATTTTTCAAAGCACTATTTGAAAGTTTATCTCCACTGTAATGAATAATGTTTATAAAATCCTTTGACTTAAAATGCCCCCCTTCACTTGAAGAGTAAATAATCTCTCTTCTTTTGAAACCACATAAGAACCCACTAGAGTGTTTCTCATACCACACAACATTTCTTTTAAATGGTGATTTCAAAATATTGTTGAAAAAAAAACTCACCCTCAGACTTCAACAGTGTTTGCCCTCTATGTTTTCAGATCAAAAGGAATTTGTGAAGAGAAGACACGGCTTTCTCAATTCACTCAAGTTTTCAATAATATGTATACTCCATCATCTCCATCACTTGAAACTGCTTTGTTGCTTGATGCTGAAAACTTTCAGCTGGGTAGAGTGGGATTACTTGTATAACACTCAATAAATTTGGTCCTGGAAAAAATTTCATTTTGTGGATTGTATACAGTTCACCCGTGGCCCATGTCGGGAGAAATACCTCACACTCCCAGTATTTTCCTGCTCCATCATGAAACCAGACAGAAATGTCCCCATCTCCTCTCCTATTTGCAATATGTACTGAACCATTAGCAGTCAAACTATGAACAGACAACAAGATTGAAGGAATCAAAAAGGGAAGCCAAAAGCAAAAATTGAAGCTGCATGCCGAAGGTCTTCTATTCTGTATTTCTGACCTCACATGCTCTATTCCCCATGCAAATGCCATTTTTAAATAATTTGGGAGTATCTCAGGTTACAATCTAAATATACACAGGAGCAAACTACTCATTATAAGCTCTAAAGCCAGGGAGAAACCATTTAAGCTGGATCAAGAGGCAAGGGTCTTCAAGGATGAGAAGCTATATAGTAAAGATGGCATTATCCACCACTGTCTCTTTAAGCATGAAATTATCAAAACTGCATGGGAAACTGGTTTTCTTTCACCTTTGAAAGTCCTCGCTCAAGTAACTTGGCTCACCTTTGTGAAATCGAGAACCCTGCAGTGGTTGCTGTCAACTTGGATTTTGGCTGACTGCTTTACTTGAACAGGAAAGAGGTTTACATCTTCCGATTGTGGCTATATCTGCATTTTAAAAGTTCTGCAACTCCCCTGCCCTATATTGGATTTCAACAACATTTGGACTTTCATTTTTGATGCCCCATAGGTTGATTTCAAAATTTTTTGGCACACCTATACCTGGACACATTCCAAACCACCCTGTAATGTTTTGTGCTGGTTGTAACAACAGTTAATGAGTTATAGTCAATGTTACGACTGTCGTCGTAATTTCTGTTAGTTTTATGTGTTCTGTGTTTCCTTGTCTGTGTTCATTTGTCTCGTGTATGTAGATCGGTGTGTGGTATTGCAAACCGAGGATTGGTGGATCGACTTCGGGCCTGGATGGTGATTGGCTGCTTCATGGAGGTCACCGGCTATTTAAACGGCCAAGATGGCGGCCGGCGTTGGGCAGCAGGCGCATATTCTTCCACATCTTCCAACCGGCCACACTTCAGCTATTCAGTTTTTGGATATAGTTATGTATGATCAGTAGGGGTGGACTGCCAGTTTGTGTTAATTCCTTTTTCTCCTGTTTTTGTTTAGGTAGGGAGGTAAGGTTGATGTC
>JAQMCX010000033.1:0-92068 GCA_029814765.1 Acanthurus leucopareius
CAAGTGACACACAATCACTTTTTTACTTAACTCAGCGTTCATCAGCGATGTCATATGTGTTTTGTGCAGAACACAAACAGACAAATATTTAATGTTCGGCTTGAACTGCTGGCCTTATGTGCACTGGCTGACACACAGACGGTTCTATGACGTGTGGATCTATGTCATCACAGTGAATCAGGCTAAAGGCCAGGGCTTCTGTGGTCAGTTAATCATTTATGTCTCACTCTGATTTTGCAAAAATATCCATATGTTTACCTTATGAGTTAGAAAACAGAAGAAATTGGGACATGGGATGTTCAGATGTGGGCCATATGTGTATGTATTTGACATAAATTGTATATCTGAGAATAAATATTCTGTACTTTAACAAGAAAGGAAACAAGTTGGCTGCTCACTGAGGTAAAGATAAAGTGATTTTTTGATGAGTTTTATTGTTATTATTTTGTTTTTACTCTGATTCCTGAAGTCAAACAAAATCACTGTTTAATTTCATGTCATTTAAAATAAAATAAAATCTAATTTCCACACAGTTTAAGCGTAAGCATAAAAAACAATCAATTTAAAATAAAAACATACAATTTACAGAAAATAACTTCAGCATCATCAATGATAAGTTTACATGTCTGAGCCTCCTTTAAAAAAACGATTCAACTTGAGTTTAAAAGTATATTTTTCATGATCTATTTTGACTTCTGATTTACAAGTAAAATAACTAAAACTTACTATATTTGACATCTTTCACCTACTGAGAATCAAAACATTCAATGTTTTCATGAGGAAAGTAGAGGAAAGGTCGCACGTTGATCTAAAATCAGTGGATGTTGGTCATTGTAGTTTGGCCCGCTGGTTTGGTCCACTTACCTGATCTACTTTTCTGAGTTATAACTCGGTCAAACTTAAGTAAACAGCCTAAATTTTTAGATTCAGTGCTACTTTGTTCCCAAGGAATATCATGTTCATCAGATAAATGTCTATATTTCTGCACAGAAAACAGAAAAAAGACATTGCTAATAACTCCAGAACCTGCCTGAGAATCGTCATGTTTTTTTCGTTTTCTTCAAAATAAACGTAATTCAGTGAAAGTTGTCTACACATTAATGTCTACACTATAATTAGGAGGTGCTATTAGCTAATTCGGAATACTTTTTTATGCTAGTTTGACAAAATGTAAATGAATAAAAGCTAAAGAAAACAGGGCCAATATTGTTGCTCAAAGCTAGCTAGCTAACGGACTCCATGGCAACAACGTACTTCCTGTTTACGGAGGCTGCAGGCCCAAAAATAATGTGCAACATTTCCACATGAAAATGTCTAAAAAAACGATTTTATCTTGTTATATATTGTGTTAATTAGCTTATTTTTATCATTCAAAAAGTTTTCAACAATGTTCAAACTCAGATAAATCTGTTTTTTTTGTTAAAGGTAACGTTGCGTTTCATTTTGTCACTTTACTTCAGCGGTCAGAGAGAAAGGAAGGATGTAACTTAAAGCCGCAAACGTGACTAAACGTAAAGTAAATCAAACTTTAACACATTTCCGTGTCTGTAAATATTTCTGCCTGAGTCAGCCACAGAGATTTTTATATGTATTGGACGCTGTTTAACAAGGAAGTAGACAAATCCAATGATCCCATGCTGCTACATCATCAAACTATATCAATTAGTTCCTATTGTTGTGATAGAGCGACCTCTGGTGGCAGAAATTACACATTGAACTATTAAATACATTATGGGAGTGGCAGTGGTGGTAAATAACTAAGTACATGTCATCAAGTATTCAAATAGAGTTAGGGTACTTATACTCAAGTATTTGGATTTTCCTTTACTGTATTTTTTTAATTGACTACTAGAGTTACTTATAGCTTTTAGTTACTACTACTGTTTGAAAACAGGATTGTTAGTTGAAGTGGAGTATATTTACATTGAAGTACTTTTAGTTAATTAAAATATCCCAGTAATTTTTCCAACAATTGGATGGCGAAGACTATTGTCTGTGTGTGACTGACAATATAAATGCTGATTAATGGTTAAATAATCTGTACAGTCTTGTGTTGTTGCATGTCGCAGTAAATAATGATCAAGACAGTTATTACATTTTCAAGTTTTTTTATTAAAAATATTTAAAACACTTTCAAAAACATTTTTACAACATTTAAAATACATAACTATTATATAATATCCTATCTGTGAGTCACTGTTGATGGTTTTATTGTGAGCAACTGTAAGCAAATAGTCGCCTGCTTCTGTTGATTCATCATTCGTCCTTTTCTAGGACTCGGAAACTATTGCAACTATCATATTTTTGCTGGATTCATAACCGGTCTTTGTAAGTGCCCCTGAGCATCCTGGATAGTGCTTTTTACATGGTGTCACACAGCGCTCACAGAGTTCAGTGTCCAAATGACTGCAGGCTTTTCCTGAGGATCAGCTGGACATACAAATGCAACAAGCACCACAACAAACTTTTGTTTCATCCGGAAGAGACTCTGCTCTCCCGTTTCACGAGTCTTTGTTATCTGAGTTCATCTCCTAAACTCCCTTTTTGTTCTGCATGGTCAGAGCTCCGTTCACGCAGTATGGGATGATGCTGACGGTGACCAGGGGCACGATGGCGCTCTTGCAGAAGGACAGGAGGTAGAACAAGGCTGCGGTGTGAGTGGGGGGCTTGAAGGAGTCAAACAGGTGCAGCAGGACCAGAGAGCTGATGACGCATCCTGCTTTGACCAGCGAGCTGCTGCTCTTCTTGGTTTCGGTGTAGAGAGGCGAGTGCAGGCCGAGACCAAGGCCGAACAGGGTGCCCATGTTACGCAGCAGGCTGGCGAATGGCGTCGTGTCCAGGTGGACCCACTCCGCCTTCACACACCACCTCTGGGCTTTCTCCAGGGTCCACAGCAGGTCCACACCCAGAGCTTTGAGCAGGACGTAGAAGCCGACAGCGAAGGAGGTCAAGAAGAGAGTCGTGTAGAAGTACTTCTTCATGCTGGCGTTGTAGATCCACTGAGTTCTGTTGAAGGCTTCAGCCACGATCATACCTGGAAAACATTCACACATCCGGGTCAATATGAGGTGTTATAAAGCAAACACAACAGCAAAGGTTTGACAGGTACTCTGTGTTTTTCTAATGAGGTGAACTGACCTGTGATAACACCAGCAACGACCTGATGGGGGAAGTGAGCGGCGATGAAGACCCTGGAGAGACAAACACACACCTGGACTCCCCAGAAGAGCGTCCACAGAACAGTCTTCAGATACCTGCAGAGACACAAGTTCAGACACAGTTACCACAGTTAATATGTGCAGCCTGGACATCAAAACAACTTGTGCAATCCCCCCTATTTCTGACCAACAGTTCTCAGAAGTCAATGATCAACCACGGCGCAGCACAGATAGCGAGTCCACAGCGATAAGCGCTGGATGGAAAATGGTAAACAGCAACGACACGAGAGTAGAAAAAAAAGCAAAGCTGCACTGCTGAAGATGTTTCCAGTGACTCACCATTCCTTGTTTGTGGACTTCTTGCTTCCAAATTTCTTCTTGCTGGTCATGACGGCGAGGATGGAGGTCACCAGGGTGTAGTAGACTCCTGCAGCTCCCATAGCGTGACCAGAGGGGCTGCCTGGATAACACAAACAAAGAGAGAGAGAGGAGATATCAGAGGCTGATTCACTCAAGAAGAACAATGATGGTGTGTTTTCATTCCTGGTACATTTACTCGAGTACTGTACTGAAGCACAACACTACTTTACATGACTTTTCCTATTTTATGCTACTTTATACTTTTAATTAAATACATTTCAAAGGGAAATGTTGGTCTTTTTCATTTAATGTATTCTTCTGAAAGCTACAAGCTACTTCTAAAACACATCATAAAAACTTATAAAATACAGAAATCCTCAGGTTTCAGTCAGCAGTTCCAGATGGGATTTTCCCTCCCGAAGAGGTAAATTAATATCAATATTTCACAAAAAAAGCAAAGATCAAAGAAAGAAATCTCTCCAATAATTAAAACTAATATGTGTCGCAGAAGTTTGTTTGTTATCTTTTTTTTATCTTCTTCCGTCTTTTATCAATTACAGGGAAAAAACACTTTTACTTTCAATACTTCAGGCACATATTTGCTGCTGAAACTTTAATACTTTGACTGAAGTTTATAACTAAAAAGAAGACTTAAACTTGTAATGGAGTATTTTTATGTTTTGTATTAAAAACTTCAGGATGACAGTGTGATTCTGTGGCTTCTGGTCATTTAATTAATGGTAAGTTTAACATCATCTGACGACCTAACAGCCTCACAGCAGGTTTTACTTTAATACTAACAACCTTTTTTTAGACCATTAATCAAAATCTGCAGATGATGTTGCACCAACGTGTGAGATAATCAGTGTTTAATAAAAATAAGCACACAGCAGACCTGAAGTCATGCATTATCCTGGTAATACTCATATAAAGCTGCAGCTCAGCTTGTGTTTCTCACCTGGTCCAGTCTCGCAGGTCATGGGGTACTGCTCGATGTGAGGACGATCAGTGTTTGCATAGTAAGGAGAGTCATGGACCCACCAGTAAGGCCTCTCCCCAAACAGAATCCTGCAGAAGAAAACACAAACATCCACCTGATTAAAATCTCTAAAATATGTTAAAAACATATTGACTCTTTTTATCAGAAACTTCTCATTCAAAAGGTTTTTCCTCGACTCACCATTTGAACACCAGGTTCAGCCAGTCTCCGATCACGGCAACCCAGATGAGCTTGATGCCCACCGAGGCCCGCAGGTGGAACCAAAGAGGGAAGAAGATGAAGAAGGTGTTCCTGAGGTCTGCAGCCCAGGAGACCCAGAGAAACAAACCCTGGGCGTCCTGATAGTTGGTCTGCAGGTAGTGAGTGGTGCTCACCCCAAAACCCTGCATGGCGTCCATTATGGCGTTCATCTCGGCGTTCAGCAGAGAGACTCAGACAAAGAGAGAGAGAGAGAGAGAAATCTCAGTGTGGTGATGTGGGAGAGTGAAAAACTAGACTGTTGCTATCAGTAAGACAGCTGGTTGTTTTATACCTGAGGGACCCACCACCCAAACGCATGCTCACGCTGATCTTTGGACCTTGCACATGTGTAATAAAACACTGGGTTTCAGGAGGGTTTGGGAGGTTCGTCACGCAAACAAGTTGAAAAGATAGCGGGAAAACAAAACGTCAATCAGTAGCCTAACTCTGTCACTGAGCCACGGCACAGAGAGGAAGTCTGCGGGCTAATGGCTGCGTTTCAAATTTGTGACCTAAATTGTCACAAACAAATGCAAATATTTTTAAATTTAAGCGACGTGCTGTGAACTTCTCAGAGATAAACGGCAGACGTCACAGCAGGGTTATTAAAATAAACTAAAAAATGAATCTAAAAAACAAAAATCTGAAGTTAAAAACGAGAACTAAATAGAAATGATACACATAAAGAAAATTTTAACAAAACTGAAACGATGTCCCAATTAAACTGAATATAAATTCATTTCAGTTTTAGTTTTTTTAGAAATAAAATATTAAGTTCATTTATTATCATTTTTCAACACAAGTTTGCACAATTAAATTACTTTGTTTGATATATTTATATTTTATGTTAATACAAATATTAAAATTATGAACCCTTAGCAGCACATTTTTAAGTGTTTTTTTATTTGTACATGTAACTTCACACATCTGGCACAAACAAAAACACACTTTAATAACTGTAAACTATAAATATATATAAAGCCCAAACTAAACCTTTCTGAAAGACTGAAACAAAACTAAAAGTAACGAACAAACTCTTTAAAACTAAAAGTAAAACAAAACTAGCAACACAAAAACTAAAAGTGAAATAAAAACATTTTAATATTTTAAAAATTATTCTAATATTACACAACAGTGATTTAATTTAGGCTAAAACTGACAACGTGGACATTATTGACCTTAATTTATTTCCGTTCATGCAGCCTCTGAGTGATAAATTATCAGTTATGTAATTTGTCTTTTATGATGATTTGGTGAAAACATCTCACTTGTGGAGGTTGAGTCGGTTACGTAAGCGGATCAATCATTAAATGATCGGGTTTGGACTGAGGAGAAGAAACGACCGGCAGGTTGGAGGTCGTGAACCAGTCGCTGCTCCCTCCGTCAGGACAAGCAGGTGTGGTGTGATGAGCTCATGTTTTCACCTCGTTTTCTTTTTAGGGACACGTTCAGGATATGAATGTCATCATTCCTCACACCGAGTTCCCAAGCAAAGCGTGGAGAAACAAAAAAAATGGCTCACTCTGTGCTCTTCATGGGACACAGAGGAGAAACTGTGAGCCAAGATCAATGAATTTCACAAGAAACTGGCACAAAATCAGACTTCATTTTCACTAATCATCAAAAAAAAAAAGAGGTTTTCCTAGAAGTCGGTGATCCGTCAGAGGGGTGGCAGCTGACTTCTGTAATGACGGATTTCAGCACATGAGGCCTCGGGGGTGTAAAGGTTGAACAGTCCCAAAGGCAAACAAGCCTCTCCAGCCTTGAGTAAAGTCCAGTGGTGCTCTCACAGCGGTGGAACAGAGGGGGGAATAAAAAAAGATTAAACATCCCAGATTCAGTGCATCATCCATCGGAGGCTGTGAAACCATGGACCTGCTCCACAGCTGGGGGGTCGAGCTGGCGGCGCACCTGCAGGCCGAATACAGCAGGTATGAGGGCCTGTTCAACCTGGCGTCCACCGTGGCTGATCTGCACACCACGTTCTTCTGCTTCTTCCCGGTGTGGTTCCACCTGCGGAGGGACACGGCGGTCAGGCTCATCTGGGTGGCGGTCCTGGGAGACTGGCTCAACCTGGTCCTGAAATGGTAACCAGCTCTCATGCAAAAGTCAGTTAAAAACACAAAGAGACAGAAGTTAAAAGAAAGAGAGTGTTTGCATTTTGAGATTCTTGGTCTTTTCTCTGCAGGGTTCTGTGTGGGGAGAGGCCATACTGGTGGGTTCATGAGACCCGGTTCTACGGTTCTGCAGGACCGGTTCCCTCTCTGCAGCAGTTTCCCATCACCTGTGAGACTGGACCAGGTGAGCTTCAGCACAGATGACATAATGACTGTGACTCGTGTGGCACAGTGAACTATCAGCCCGGTTAAACGCTTTCACAGATAATATCTGCAGTGTTTGACGGTTTGACGACTTTCTTTGAATTAATATCGACTCAAATATGATAAAAAAGGTTGTAAACTACAGAACCTTCGGCCTTTTGTCGCGCTTACAGTTTGAATTGTCAGCATCTTTGCCCTGATTGCTCCTGATCTCAGTCCTGTGTGAACATGAGATATGCAGAGATGCACTGCAACATTTACTACTGCACTTATTTACAACTCTGAAGTACTTTTATTTTGCTTTTTTATTTTCTTTTCAGGCCATTTTACACTTTTTCTCCACTTAATTTCAACTATACAGAATAAATTATGTTTATTTGACACTTACAGCTACTTGTTACACAATAAAATTAGATTTTACATACAAAACATGTAAAGAGTTTATAATATGATGCTTTGTTATTCATTTATATATCACAATAAAATCAATACAAATAGCTGAAATGTTTAGCTGAGGAATCAAATAGTCAACTGCAAAAAAATTGATTAAGAAACTGATCTTTGGTGTAAAAATAAATGAATATTTGCTGCTTTTTTCTTAAAATTAATAGAATTATTTTAGTTTCTTTTCTTCTTCCTCCAAAGTAAAAATGTCACTTACACACACACACACACACCAAACAATCAATAGAGATCAAATATTGATGAGTAAGGATAATATAATAATATAATATATATTAGATTATAACAGTCATACTTCTATTCAAACAAAATTATTAATACATGACTTTTACATGTAATAGAGTATTTTTCCATTGGGGTATTAGTACTTTTACTTTAGTAAAGGATCCCAATATTTATTGATCCTTGCATATTTGTTCTAGACTTGTCGATTTGCAGATGGAAGCAAAGTTTTTTTTGCATCCAAAGCTTTTAATTCAAGGATCATTTAATCATTTAATCCTCATTCTGAAGTCATTTCAAGTTTGTTTGTTTAACTTTGGCTGTAAATGTGATTTCAACATTTTATTTAGTTCCACAGCTTTCATTTTAAGACAATATAACCACAGTAAATCTGTAAAACTAATCTCTTGAGTTTTATTGCTTTGAAATTGCCTCTCGGAGGGTGAAGCAGTGTTTGATAAAAGCCTGACTTAAGCCGGAGTCTCTTCTCCGCAGGAAGCCCTTCGGGTCACGCCATGGGTGCAGCTGCCGTCTGGTATGTGATGGTTACGGCGCTGATTTCTGTTGCAACAGAGAAGAAATGCCCCCCGTTATTATACAGGTGAGTCTGCGGTGGTGTTGCATTGAACTGTAAACCCTGCAGATCACAGGTGCTCAGTGTTTTATCTTCTGTCAGGTTCTTGCAGCTCGGCCTGTGGATCCTGATGGGCCTGGTGGTGCTGGTGGTCTGCATGTCCAGGGTTTACATGGCGGCGCACTTCCCACATCAGGTCATTGCCGGGGTCATTACAGGTCAGTCTGCACAGTAGTGAGGAAAGTTTGAAGAGAAAAACATCACATCACAAAAACATCACACCCTCACGTCTTGGTGACCATCTTCTCTGGTTCTGCATCAGGTGTTCTCGTATCTGAGGTCGTCTCAAAGGGGAAGTGGATCTACAACGCCAGCATGAAGAAATACATCTGCATGACTCTCTTCTTGACCTCCTTCGCTGTCGGTTTCTACGTCCTGCTCAAAGCTCTGGGTGTGGACCTGCTGTGGACCCTGGAGAAAGCCCAGAGGTGGTGCGTGAAGGCGGAGTGGGTCCACCTGGACACGACGCCCTTCGCCAGCCTGCTGCGTAACATGGGCACCCTGTTCGGTCTGGGTCTCGGCCTGCACTCGAATCTCTACACTGAGACCAAGATGAAGAAAACAAGCACCAGTTTCAGGATGGGATGTATAACTGCCTCCTTATTTCTGCTCCAGCTGCTGGACGGATGGACGTTTTCTCCTGAAAATCACATGACTTTTTACTTCCTGTCTTTTGGTAAAAGTACAGTGGCGCTTTTAATCCCAACGGTTCTGGTTCCTTCGGTTCTCTGTCGGATCTGCAAGGAAAACAAAGACGACAAGCGCTTGTGATTCAGGTCAAACTTGTTTAGATTTAATTATTAGTTAAATTTTTTTGTTAGTTTTTTATCTTGTTTAACACATTTAGACTTTCAAAATAATGTTCAGTTACTTTAAGGAATCTGTACTGTCATGATCTCATGGGATCACATATAAATATGCCACTTTTAAGACATGTCATGCATTTAATGCTTTTCTGACATTTATGCTATTGCACTTTTTTGGACATGCAGAAAAAGATGAAGTCAGTTCACCTTCTTCTTGGTAACAATAATAAACATGTGGTCCAGTGTGAGAGTTTAAGTTGGATCTGTGTGTCAAACACGGCAGAAATGGACATAAATGTTTGTAGGTTTGTTTTCTTTTGTGTATAAATGATTTAAAACAAGTATAAATGTGTTTTCATGACTTTAGAATAAACCTCAGAGGGAGTCGGTCCTCTTCCACAGAGTCGGCCATGTTGCACTGCCATTTTTTTCTACAGTAGCCCACAAAGGACAAACCAAACACTGAATCTAAACAGAAGCTTCAGCATTTTTATGAATTTTGCAGCCCTTCGTTTTCTAACATTTTTGAAGGAGGCTGATAAGTTGAGGGATATTTAATTTGGTGCAATCCTCAACTTTACCATTAGATGTCACTAAATCCTACAAACTTGATCTTTATTGTTTTAAAACGGCTGCACTTTTGTTACTTTTAGGCACCAAAAACACTTTAAAAAGTTTTTGCTATGAGTTAAAAAAGATTAACTGGCAAGAATTAAATATGTTACATAAGTTTTGGACGTGAAAATGCTGTAACTAACGAGTGAATTTTGGATTCACTAACATTTATCTCCTGGATAAAAGTCCCGTTGCGAATGAAATAAATATCAATATGAGTGAACATGTTAAAAAAATAAATAAATAAATAAAAGGATAAATAATGCAAATGTAGTTATAACCTCACTAAATACATATATATGTATATGCCTATTGATGCATAAATGATGGTAGAAAAAGATTTTAAACAACTTGAATAAAACTGTTTGTATTGAAATTTACTTTTTAAGACTCACATTTATTTTTGTATTTATTTTTTTCATACTGTCTTGTTGGTTTTCTCTGAATGTCTCAGACTGATACTGATTAATTGTCTGGCAGGAGAAACCCATTAAATATTAACCAGAGCATGCTCCCGTCACTCGGCAGTCCCGCATAGTGACACTGCCTCTCACCGCTGCCACGAGCTTTCAAAAGAGAAACGCAGGGTCAAGGGTCACAACGCGGTACAGACATCACGCTCGCCCTCTGAGGCTCTGAAAGTAGTACATTGGTCAGGCAGCCTATCAGAGGAAACTTCAGGTGTTATGTGCTGAGGTCAGCGTGATTACAGAGACAAACTCGACCCTGAAAGAAAAGGTATTTATGCAAATTATGTCACACAAAGCCACTAAATCAGCAATTAAAATGTAGAAAAAATATATCAGTTAATTGATTTTTTTTTTCACTTTATGTGCTTTGACATATTTTTATCTTTTATAAATAAAAAATGTGGTTAAATCTGATTGTTCACAACACAACAGACAGCACAAAGGTGGGACGAACATGTGAGACCCCCTCCGATGACATAATAACCTGGTAACATTTTCCCGTCTGCCAATCACAAGTCCCATTTTTTAACCTCTTAAGTTTCTTTCCGGTGCTTATCTCAGTCATATCTATATGGTGGGAGACGGGGGAGGGGAGGGAGAGAGAGGGGGGAGGCGTGAGTGGGACATTACAACAGCATGAGGAACATTGTGCAACACTCTGCTGTTTACAGCTCACATCACTTGTTTTTCACTCTTACGGTGTTCATGTATTATCTTATCAGTTCTTTCTATTCAGGACATTAAAGTATTAAACTGGGTCTGTGAAAGTATGTCAGATGTAGTTCACATTTATAATGGTGTTTGACATACTGAATTTATTAAAATTTGCGTTTATATTTTTTTAAAATTAGCTTGTAAACATTAGATTGTTTTGCAGAGGATTGTCTCCCATCAGCCTCCCGACATAAACTCACTCACATCTATAAAACTAATTGATTTTTCTGTTTAAAATCCTTCTTTTTATTATAACAATATTATGAGAAAGTACAGAAAAAACAGAAGTTATAAGCGAATCTCTGTTGTTTTGCTGATGCACTTTAATCAGCTTGTGATTGATTAATTTTTAACAGGGACACTTGGCCAATAGGAGCCCCCCTCTGCACACACACCACCAACCAACACACAAACAAACACACACACCTACCAAAGGATACTCAGCAATACTACAGGCAGCAGTTTGTCTTAAATAAATGCAATGTTTCGCTTTGAAATGTAGTGGAGTAGAAGTATAAAGTAGCATTATATGGAATAACTCAGGTACAAAATATCATTATTGATCTTGTGTTAAGTATTTAGTAAATGCATTTACTTACTTTTTTCTATATTGTACAAAAAAAACGTTGTTCAACAGTCTTTTTAGTCACATTAAGTCATTTTGGCAAAGTATTTGTACTGACAGCCAGCGGATCAAATTTTCATCCAGTTTTGTGAAAACTTGTTGAATAATTGAAAGATTTAAATCAAATGTTCATTTTGTTCAGAACTACACATTTTACCAAGAACTCAATATTAAAAAAAAAAAAATTATCTGTATTTCATGGCAATTGCATCATTTTTTAAATTTCTGAGTTGAGTTTAGTGTATTGAGGTTAGTGTCTTCCCACCTACTGATACTCAGAGGCTGTATGTTAATGCCACAGTGACACCTGCTGGTCAGATGGAAACATTGCTACACAACGCTTGTCTCACCTCCACTGACGGGTATTTTATTTTGGCCTTAACACACACCTGAAGATGAGAATGAGCATCTAATATGCATAAAAACTAAGACATTTTTAACAAACACAAATATTAAAAAAAGAAAAGAAATCATAATCTCTTATCAAAAAAAGTTTTATTTAATAGAATCAATGCCTCAACATATGAGATGCTTTGGTGACCTATGAATTTTCACTGAAAACCAGTCAGCCAGTGGACCTAAAACCTTCTTCTTTCTCATATTTGTTACGACTGACCTGTAAAATGTATAACACTGAGAGAAAAACACAACAGTTTTTATGTTGCTCATCCTATAAACAACCATCTTCCTGATGCTGTGAGAGTCTGACACCCAGGAAACATCGTCTACAGACACCTGTGTGTGACGTCGCCCTGCTGCTGCCAGGCTGTCGTCTGCCTTCAAAAAAGCCCATTAATAATAGAATTTCTCATGTTAGTAAAAATAAAATTTTATATTTTGTTTAGATAGATAAAAGGTTAAGAAGCATTTGCTCAATTGTGAAAAAAAATATATTTACACAGTTGTGTATTCTTACATATTTTAAAGTTATATACACATAAAACTGTTGCGACAGGTATAATATTGATAGTATGATTAATATAGATATCCTCAGATCATTTTTACAGTCTTTTTTGCTGAGTTCCATGCACATCATGCAGAAAAAAGGTGACATCCTGAATCTCTAGATCACCTATCATCCATTGTCAATTTGGCTCAAACTGCTTCATAAAAGATAAACAGATATCAGTGTTCATCAGCAGGTATCTGTTAAATCTGCAGATATCTTTAATCAGAAATATGTATTTATACTCAGATATCTGATTTCAAGAGGATGTTCTGCTGCAGCTGCACCTGCTCATGTGGGATGTGTGGCTGCTTTGACCCGGTAACACAGGTGGCAAAATGAAAAGCGAGACGTCCCACAGCACTCAGGCTCTGCTCAGGTGGGCGATGTGGCCTGGGTGTCACAGAAAACTCGTTTAAAAAAAACAAAAAAATGAAATGAGTGAACATTCAGCGAAGCAAAAACGTGTCAAACAACCGACTTTGCTCTGAAATTTTTTCTTAAGAGCTACAAATGAAGCAATTTCACAAAGATCTGAGGACGAAATGTTTAATTAAAATTAAAAAATACAT
This sequence comes from Acanthurus leucopareius, assembly GCA_029814765.1. NCBI lineage: Eukaryota > Metazoa > Chordata > Actinopteri > Acanthuriformes > Acanthuridae > Acanthurus > Acanthurus leucopareius. The sequence continues at coordinate 13,146 of JAQMCX010000033.1, forward strand.
AGCGCTTTTTGTTGTCTATGATCTATCTCCTCATTTTCTGAGAGAATATTTATGTCTTCAAAAGGGTTTAAAACAAGAAAAATATTACAATTAAAACAAAAAAACATGTGCATCGAGTCCATCTATGGAAAGCTATGTTTTGTACTGGGCTGAGTTGATTGTACAGAAGTAGGTGAATGTCTAGCTGTCGTCCTGCGGACCGAGGCCAGGCTACTGTAGCTCAGCAGGCATGGCAGGGAGAGGGGGCTGGAGACGAGGGGGGGTGGAGGCTGAGATGGCTGGATGAACATCAGTACAGTGCATCAGTATTACTGCTTCGAGGCCTCTTGATCTTCTCAATGTTCTTCAGGATCATGTCGTGTAACGTTACCTTCACAGAAGACACAATAAAGGTCATGATCATGTAATAAATGCAGCACAAAGTGAAAATGTACTGTGATAGTGAAAAGAGGAATAAAGACTGTGACATACGTATTGATTTCGGAGCTCTGAAACTATGATCTTCAGACTGATGTATTCCTTCTCATCAATCTCAGTTACTGTGCGCCGATAGTCCTCCTGAATAAAAAGAGGAAAACAATCATTCTGTCAGCATTTATTCTTAACACATCTGTATGAAGCTGCTGCTGCTAATGCAAACTGCTTTGACTGAAGAAACACAGGTGCTGCCTCTCTTATGGTGAAGTTCTCACAGATCATTTTAAATATTCAGATCACAGTTGCTCATGGCATAATGCAAACAAGTCAATTATTTACTGACTTTATTATTAAAACAACCCGAGGCTCTGATAAGACAGAGAGCTTAATGAAGGTTGCAAACAAAGAGATGCACCACACTGCTTTTATTACTGATGCTAATAACCTTTGAATCACTTGTGCTTGGCTTGTTAAGGTTATTTCTGTTAAAAAGCAGCAGATTTTGACAAATCAGCACGACATTTCAAGCATCTAAAAACGCCTTGTGTTTTGGTTATTTCACAGAAACATCCCACCGATAAGCCTTGAATGTCCTGTTGACTCTCTATATATTTTGAATGTTCTGTTGAGTTTTTGTACCTTTGACTCTTTTAAGATAAAATTTACTCACCACATGTGGATATTTTGCTATTTTAGAAACCAGCTTTGCCCTTGTGATGTAGTATCTAGAAGTGAAAAACACAGAAAAATTTGGACTCAAGCAGGTAAATGTGTTAAACAATGCAGAACCAGGCATGTAAATTTTAGATTTAAATCTCATATTTAGCAAGTAAACAAACACCAAACTGCACCAGCACAGCGACTCAATGTGACACCAGTTTCTTGTCTTATTGTGTATTCAGCACAATTCAGTTATGACTTGTACAAACCTTGATATCTGGTCGAGGTAAGACGCTGCTTCCCCTTCAACTGTTCTGAGTTCAGCTACCGTCTCCTCCTGGATGGACACTCCGAAGTTGTTGCCATCCTCTATCCTGGGGATGAGCAGCTGAACCCACATTTTGACCTGCAGGGGAAAAGAAAACTGCTAAGAAAGAAGCAAAACACCACATCTGGGAGGCTGTAAAGGAAAGATAAGATGTACTGATCCCCAAAGTAAAACAACATGGCAGAGATAAACTGCTGTTGCAGGAGGAGAGTGTTTGATTAAATTACTTACCGTGTTACATTTCTCTATGAGTGTCCTGATCTCTGGTTTGACTTTTTCAATAAGATCCACAAGGTTTGCATTGCTCTTCATCATCCCACCGGGCATGACAAAGACCTTGGTGCCAGTTACTGGGTGACAGGGGAAAAGAAATAGTAAATAAAGTTTCAAAGATATAAAAAAGAGCCCAGAAAGGGTTTCTATAGAAGAAAGCAGCTTTAGATCTATTTTACATGCTAAATACTCTTATACTCACCCATGTCCTCCCCTCCTCCATCCTCCAGCTTTCTCTTTTTGGCATTTTGCTGTGAAATAAAACAGATAAAGCTGAATCTAACATCTGGTTTGCATATAAAAGTTGTATGCGCAGTGAACATTTAATTCAATTAAAAAAACTGAGACTTACCGCTTCTAGTCCGTCATGCAGGTTTGAGAGCAGGATGGGGTCTGGCACTGTCAGGTTTATCTCAGAGTGGATTTCCTTCAGTTCAGTGATGTTTATGATTGGGTCCTGAAAAGCAACAAGGACATTATTTTCTTTTAACAAATTGAGATATTAGGTGATATGATAAATAAAAAATGAGACCATGAAACTTTTACACTCTCAAATATTCTGCAAAACCCCTTATTATATGGTGACTACACTTAAGGTATATGTGGGTATCAAAGTGTGTAACTATTTATACCATGATAAAACATTATATTTATTTGTCACACACTGTAAAGAGATCTAAGACTAAGCAAAACACATTAAATAAACACATGACTGACCTTGAGAAAGTGATCGAGTTCCAGCAACTTCTTTGGGAAAAAATTCGCGACTAGATCTTCTGCCTAAAACAAAATCAGACTTTGTTGATTTTTTATTGGAAACAAACCACTTTTAACAGCTGCATGTTTAATAGCGTTCACAATATTATTATTTACACAACAAGTGATACTTACTTCTGAAGTGATACGTTCCCTGAAAGCATCAACCTGCGAAGACATGAGATCCAAGTTCAGAGATCAGACCGGCAGCAAATGTCCATATGCAAAACCTCTCATTTCCCCCCTAAACGTGTCTAAAGACCCCGGTTTTAATAGACTTTAAGCGGGTTTATTAAATTATAGCCGCGGTCTCTCTAAATATGACTGATGCATCACAAGTAATGGCTAAAAACGAATAGGTAACATTACGCAGGTATGTCAACGACAGCTTGTTGAGTTGGCTAACTTGGCAGCTAAGGGCTTCATTGTTCATGTGGTCTTCCTACAACAGGTAAACTAGCATTTAAACACACAGCAGCGATTTAACATACACTTCACTTTCCTCCTGATGAAGCTTAACGTCACTGTGGCAAAGCACCTGTTGGCAGGTTTGACAGCTGCATTGTAACAGGCGGGAAACAAACCGGTTAGCCGCTGCTAGCTAATGTTAGCCTGGCCTTATCACAGCTCTCACATCATGTTACTGAACGTGGCTAACATGCTAGCAAGCAAATGACAATACCGCGTCTGTAACGTCAACTGGACATTCAAAAGGACAAAACTCACCTTGGATTTAATTTCATTGTCTACTTTGAGGAGTGAAGACATCTTATGTGATCAAACAGGCGATGGACGATTGTTCCAACAGCATTAAATTCACTTGTAAACGTGTGGCTTATCACTTGTCAGCCACACTTGTGAGCTTAGAGATGACGACAATGACATGCGACGCGGACGCGGTGGCCTCGACGGCGCATGCGCGAAACGTCACCGTATTTTTCTAGGCGCAGCTGACGATGTAAACAAGAAAAGACAGTCGAGGGCAACAGGGATCAAATAGGCCGGTGTCACCGCAAATGATAGCCATTATACGCTCATAAACGGCTGACATGGGGCTGCCTGTAACTATTAAAGTCAATTTCCGGGGGAATGTGAAGAGATTTCTGGCTCAGGATTTGGACAAATTGGAGTGGGAATCCGTTGAAACCTGGGTAAGCTGCTAACAGAGCGTGTTGGCTAAACGCTGGCGCAGTTTGGTGAAAAGCAGGCCCAGACATGGCCTAGCCACGTAAACAATAGACCACCTGAAGGACAGTCGATACTGTTGCGACAAAATATGAAGGACAGCTCAAAAGGTCATTTTTAAGCCGGATAGTAACTTAAAAACAGGCAAAGGAAAGGAAATGTGGTTAGTCTGCTAATGTTCGTCTGTACAGTAGCATAGCTGTGGAGGTATTTCTCAACGTGCTGTTATTGATGTTTTCATAACACGTGTGAGGACAAAAAAAAAGTTTAAATTTGATGAAGTGATGTTTTCTATTCGTTTCATCTTAACACTATTTAACTCTGTTTCAGATTAAGGCATCTTTCGGGATTAACCACTTTCAAGTCAAATACTTTGATGAGGATAATGAGGAGGTAAGGGATCATTTATAAATGTGTGCTGTAGAGCTTCGTATTATTTGCAGAATTATAATAATGATTTGCTTAAGTTCAGTGACTCATTTTGATGTTACTTACTCTTTTCTTTCAGATTTGCATAAACAGTCAAGGTGAGAAAGATATTTCTCTAATTTTATGATATCTTTTGAATAGATTATTAGCAAATTACATATTTGTGAGACAAAAGACCAACCTTAATTGTTTATGTTGTTACCTGTTAGTTATCTAAGTTACTTACTGTTGATTTGTTTTATTTCAGATGAATATGAAGAAGCCATCAAGGTAATCAGGCACTGCTTTATTTCTATAAATGAGTGAAAACAGGATTTAATTTAACAGCACACATCACAAACCAGTGTCATTATAGAAGGAAAAGTGCAGAGATCATGGAGAAAGTCAACCACTCACTGCTTGAATTAAGATTTAAAGAAAATAATTCATACTACATGACTGTTTCTCTCCATAAACGTGTCACAAGATGACAGGATGTCGTTTGGTGCTGTGTTTAATACAGTGCAAATATGTACTCGTTCCAGCTCGACAGCATTCACACAGTTATAGTTGTGCAGAATACTACACTAATGTAAATAAATGACAAAGAAATGTTAATGAGCTGAATCTTTGACAGATTATTGTCGTAGAAGTCGGTATGCCTGCAGCATGTGTCATTGTTTTGTTACAAACGTCACATGTTGTTTGCATTCTGCATATTTCTGTGTCAGTCTCATTCGCTTTGTGTTTTGTGCAGAGTGCAGAGAAGCAGGGGAACCAGTTGCACATGAACGTGTACAAGATGAAAGGGCAGGCCTGTGGAGGCCCGCTGAAGACGGAGGTGAAGGAGCTGAAAGGGGACCTCCGGCCTGCTCCTCCTTATCCATCCAGGGTCAAAACGGTGGACAAAGGCACACAGGTCACCCCAGAGAGAGAAGCTGTAAGGAACCAAACAGATCGTCCTCCTCGTCCTCTAGCTTCTGTTTTGTTTTGTTTTTTTTACATTCACATGTGCAGGCAGTGCTACTTTGTTATGACATTAATGAGCTCCTTTATATTCTACAACCACTCCTTGAACAAATATGTTGTATCACTAATATTAGCTTTTTATTGCCTTTAGAATATAATATGATGCGGCTGTAGCTTTAATCAGTTTCATTGAAGTTCAGATAACAAGCTTTCATACCTGTGTACTCATTAGACAATGGTGAAAATTATAGAAGGTTTTTGAGAGTTACTGCTGCAAGTAAAATGTAACTTAAATGCTTATAATGCATTAAAATTGAACTTAGCAAAGCTTTGATACAAGTCTGATCTTTTCTGAAACAGGTCACAGTAAAAGACACCAAGGGGAGCAAACCAGAAGATGAGCCTCCTCCCATGTGGTTCAGATCATACATGGAAAAGGTAAGATCTACTTTTTTTAATAGTTTATTTAATAAAGGTTGAGTTTAGCTCCTTTTAACATAAAACAAACTCTTCTTTTCGTAGTTTAAAGATGAGGTGGTGAAGGAGGTGGTGGAAAGGATGTGCAGTGACTTTTCTGGCCAGTGTTGTACCCACAAATCATCCGATGGGCCCCCTGAGGCCAGCGGGGCCAGTGGTGGTCCTATAGGGCCCAGGCCTGGCCCCTTCACCTCCAACGGATCCCTTGGCTACACACCGAACTGCAGCAGCTGCAACAAACTCACCTCTGAAGGGGCCTACAAGTGCAGGTCAGCATTCAAACATTTCTAATATAGAATGAAATACTTTGTTCTCAGCTTTATGAGTGTTTCATACTGATGCTTTTGTTTTTCCCTTGCAGTGTGTGTCCGTCCTGCATCCTGTGTGAGATGTGCAGACATAGCCATGACCCCAGCCACAACCTCGTAAGAACCAAGACTCCTCTCTCCATCCCCGAACATGGAATGTCGGGAGAGTTGAGGTAAACCCCCCAAGACAGAAGAAAAATCCTCCCTCTTCTGAAAACACAAGACGTTTGTACTTAAAAGAGTTCTAGCTCTGCTTGTTATCATTTTATCTGCTTTACTGGAGAAAAAACATCAATACAAATTGATGCAAAGCTGTTTAAGCAGCTAGATTATTGTAAAAGTGGAGTTATTATGTGTATGTGTTTTTTTCTTGAAAATAAACTATTGATAGTCAACAAATAGGTGTTCCTGATGACATTTCAAACCAGGTTCCCAAGGCGAGGAGACAGGACAGTGCGCAAGGCCGAGCGACAGCGCCTCAAAGCTGAAAGGAGGCAGCTAAGAGCTGAAGTGAAGGAAATCAAGAAGAAACTGAGACTGGAGAAGAGGGGGCTGCAGTGGAGTGGGCCCTCTACCTCAGGCAGAGCCAACCTGACAAACATGACCTCCGCATCAACCCAGGTCCCAGCCCTGCCCCCCCCTGCTGCCTCAGAAACAGCCTCAGGTCCAGCCCCAGCCCAAGGTCCCATCCCTGCCCCGGCCCCTGATCCCCAGGCCTCCAGTCCAGAGTAAGCGCCACCTCGGATGGGCGTCCGACAGTGCTGGGTACCTCGAAACCCAGCATGGATGCAATAAAGTCTTTTTTTTCCAAGAAAAGAAATCAGAATATGCCATCTTTGTAATCTAGTCTGTATAAGTGTATCGCTGGCTGCTCTGGGGTGGTGGAAAATGTTGGAACTACCTCAATGTGAAAACTGCTGCTGCTGCTTCATAGATTTTCTAAGAAAAAAAATTGCTTTTGAGCTGCAAAAAAAAAAAAAAGAAAAAAAAAGAAAGAAATCTGGGGTCCTGCTTTTTTGATTCGTAGAGAACAAAAAGAGATGGGTATTATAAGAAACCAGGGCTATTTTCAACAATGCTCTGTACACTTGAAACTAGGGGTCCCGGGGTCTCGCACACGTCCTTGGTGCCCACTATGGCTGCCTTGTTTCTGGATGAAAATCTGCCGGACGGCACCCGTCTGGAGCCTGGTACCAAGTTCATCAAATACTGGAAGATGAGGAACTCGGGCACTATCAGCTGGACCTCAGAGACTAAGGTACCCCTCCCACGCTTCGAGAGGACAGGCTCCACTCTCTCCTTGCCCCCCCTGCTTCACCTCCACCTTGAGCCCCCCACTCAGCTCATTGCTTCCTTCTTATCCACTCACACCAGCTAAGATTTCCTTACTCAGCAAAACAACTAATGGCCTTTCTTGTCTTGAGATGTTTTATTATTTAAATTCAGTTGAATCTGTTTTGTGATTTTAAGTTTTCAAGTCTTTGTCTTCGTTCGAATGTGTGTGAGTGTGTGTGTGAGCGTGTGTGTGTTTAATTCCTTTTCTGCTGTGTGACTTTGGTTGCATGTTTTTTTTTGTCTTTGTGCTTTTTCGCATGTGTATTCCTATTTTGTGTTTTGTGTATGTGTGTGCGTGCACCCAGCTAGTGTTCATGTGGGGGAACCTCGGCCTGGCGTCAGAGGAGAAGAGGGAGGTTCCGGTCCCCTTGCTGCTGCCCGGACAGGTGGGAGTGGTCAGTGTGGCCTTTGTCGCTCCTGTGATGGAGGGGACGTACACCTCCCACTGGCGGCTGGCGCACTGCGGGTGTCAGTTTGGCCCCCGTGTCTGGTGCAGCATCGTGGTCGAACACGGCAACAGCCGCAACACACTCGGGCATCAGAGCAAACGACCGGCAAGTCTGAAACCTAATGACACGCTGTGCAGCAGAACATCAGCTGATGACACGAGCATCTAGACTATAGCATCATTTGTAATACACGAGTAACTGAGTACATTTACTCAAGTAGAATTTTGCTGCACTTATACTTGAGTGTATCTATTTGTATGTAAGTTCAAACTTTTACTCCAGTACATTTCAGGGAGATTTATTTTACATAGAAAACTCTGGGTAAGTTTATTAAATAACGTGCATTTTTTAAGATTAAACCACTTTCCAGCTGGTTTCCACTTCATTTGGTTTGTTCCAAAAAACAACCAAACTCAAACATGTTCAGATTATTTCAATTAAATAAGTTTTTATGCTTGAAAGAGGGAGATTTTTTTGAATATTCCACTTAATCACTTCATGACCCTTCAGTTTCATTTGATGACCCTTTGACAGTGCCTGACCCTTAGGTTGGAAACCACTGTTAAAAAAACTACCCCATTTTTATCTTTATGGTTGTTTTTTGGGGGGGTTTTATTTAAACTCCTCCTTAAAAGTTAAATGCAGAATCTTTAATAATAAGAATTTTTCATAAAACTCTTATTCCAGGAAACGACAGGACGCCGTGTCAACATGAATAAAACATAATGTGATAATTTTCTAATCTGTTTTGACATAAATAATACAAAGACAAGATATTTTATTTGTTTCAAACAAGTTGTGGAGTTTAAAACATTTCACAGGTGAACAGATTCATTGGTAACAGGTGAGAGGATCATAACTGGGAAAGTCTCAGTCATTCACAAGAAAAGATGGAGAGAAGTTCACCGCTTTATGAACACATGAATGAATGAATAGAGGATGTTACTTCATAACTCAGGAAAACACAGTTTGTTTGTAAATAAATTCTTTTTGTTTTTAACATTTAACTTTTGGAAGCAGAGATTGTTTATTGTTGTATTCATACATGATATAAATATATCATGACACATTATTTAAGTGAAGGACCTGAGTCAATTTTATTTTCTAAAAAAGATCTTTTTAGAAAATAAAACCATAAAAAACTGTGAAAGAAGTTTTTCATCAGGATTTGAAGAAATTAAATAAATAATAAATCTGTAGAGGCGTGTTATTAAACTGCGGAGCTCTCACATATAAAAAATGTAGCACGAAGGGCCGTTGTGACGCTAATAATCACCACTCTTGTTTGTGCTCCAGAAGGAGGAGGTGAGGCTGCTGGAGAAGGAGAAGAAGGAGAAGGAGAAGGAGAAGGAGAAGGAGGTAAGATCCAAGGACAGCGACCCTGACGAGTCTGCAGACCTGAACCATGAAGGCTACTACTTCCCCTCAGTCGACCTGCTGACTGCACAGGTGCAAACTCTGCAAACTCTTGAAGAATTCTGTTCCTTAAAACATGTTTCAGTCAATGCAACTTTTTATGGAATCATTACACATGCTAAATAACCAAAAAAGGTCAAATTTCTGTCAGAAATGCTGTGATATACAAACAAAATACACTTTTTTCAGTAGAACAACATTAATTCTCCTCATATGGCTTCTGTTTTTTTAGGATCTACTATCATTTGAATTACTGGATATAAATATTGTGCAAGAGTTGGAGAAGGTTCCCAATAACACACCCGAGGGTAAGCAATAAAAGATCATTTATCAGGAAGTGAGACAGTCATCCTGTTTCTTATGCAACTCTCTTAAACATTAAAGTGTGTCAACTGTGTTTTATTTGCTTCACCTACTTTCCAGATTTGACTCCCTGCATCTCCCCTCTGCCCCATGATGTGCCAGTCATGGAGAAAGTTGTCACTTCACAGTTAAAGGAAGACACAGAGGTCACAGGGGTCAGAAAACTGTTTGGTAAGACTGGTTGCGGATTATAAAACCTTACAGAGAAGTCTGTGTTTGAAAAGTATGAATGAAAGATGATGATAATTGGCAAAAAAGGAGACCCAGCTGTGCAAAAATGACCACAAGGATGCATTTATGGAGTTCTTCTGCAGCAGTTTTGATCCCTTTTTTCCCTCGGCAGTGGCAGTGTGACTCAAACATAAGGCAAGTTCTCTTCTAATCTTTGTTGTTTTTTGACCAGGAGTGAAACTGAGGCAGCAGAGGGAGCTGCCAGAGCCTGTGACCCAGGAGGAGGACAGGGAGGAGGAGATCAGTGGAGCTCAGTTCCTGTGTGAGACCGTCATCCGCTCCCTCACTTTGGAGGAAGCTCCTGATCACAGACCTCTGCGGAGAATCCAGCACAGCAGCCACAAACCACAAGGTGAGAAGCTGCTGGACCTCCTTTAATCACACTGTATTATATCTGTATTACAACACGTGTAGTTTTGTGTTTAAATTAGACACTCAGACTTTTTTTTTTCTTATAATTCCATAAAAATCTTCCAGTTGTGTCCCGAGGTCCCAGCTTTTGCCTTGAGAGAGTTGTAGAGGCTGAAAAGCCTGAAACGCAGCAAGAAGGAACTGAGGAGATCTGTGCTGTTAAACCTGAGAGTTCAGCTGTGGCTTCAAACACAGGCCTCAACCAGATCATCCAGGAAGAGGAGACAAAGCCAGGTTAGAAAAACCACATCCAGGATTCTTCTCATGTCACGTTCAGGTCTGTAACCACAGTTTTGGATCCTCATTTTTGTTTTGTTTTTTCCCCAATAAGTTCTTCTGCTTGAACCAGCGAATGAAAACCTGCATATCAGTTCAGATCAGTACAACAAAGATGAAGATGTCATGCTTATTGAAGAGAAAGAGGAGGGTAGAGCCAGAGGAGAAGACTGGGAGGAGGTGAGTCTTTCACCTTTTTATCTAAGTATTTATTTTATGATTTTATGGTTTTATGGTTTGAAGTACAAAGAAGATCATAAATGACTCAGGCATCTAATGAGGTTAAGTAGGTGTTTTCATGTAACAGAGTTCATAACGTCACCATCTTCTCCTCCTGTGTTTCAGGTCAGCAGCCAGACCTCCTCAGTCTCCTCCTGTGATGATTACATCATCGTCCTCCCAGACTGCTTTGACACCAGCCGGCCTCTGGGCGAGTCCATGTACAGCTCGGCCATGTCGCAGCCCGATGCTGCAGCTGCTGCTGCTGCTGCTGCGACCGCAGACGATGCAGACGATTCAGACGTACAGCAGGAAGAGGAGGAGGAGGAGGAGAAGGAGGAGGAACAGGAGGAGGAGGAGGAGTCAGGCAGGGTGGCACCGATGAGAGGGAGGCAGGAGAGGACGGAGACGGTCGATGCTGAGGATTCGTCGGTGAACACGTGGCCTCCTCCCATCCACAGCAGCGTCAACCAGATGCTGTGCGCCTCCCAAACCCTGGACGCTGTGACGCTCACCCCCGAGGTGCTGCCGCCGCTGGTGATGCCTGAACCTCTGCAGCCCCAACCGGCCCTCTACTCACCCAGGTCAGACGGGTCAGACGGGTCGGATGGTCTCAGTGCATAAAACACACTTTAACACGTGTACAAACAGTCATATTATAAATATTACATTCTTTTATATACTTTGCATGAGTGCATAAAGGTTTGTTTGGGGTTTTATGTCCCTTTTTAGTAAAAAAAAGTGCTGCAAAATAAAAAAGTAAAGAAATTTAAACTGGATTTCCCTAATATTTGATTTTTTTTAACTCAAAAGTGTTTACTGTTTACTTTATTAGCATTTAATTATCATTACATGAAATTAAATGTGTCAAAACTTAGATAAGAACCAATTGAAGCCCAGTAAAAATGTTGATGTTTTGCCTCCTGCAGTGTGTTTGGATTATAATTTTTGTAACAGAAAGCTGAAAAATAAATGTAGAAAAGTATCTCAAAGCTGCAGATTAGCTTGAACTCATTAAAAATGTTGAACTGTCAGAGTTTTTGTGTAAAAAATACATATTAATACACACATTTTTTATCTCCCTGCTGCAAATTTATAAAATTCAGCTCTTTGTTTGCTGTCTGTTTCAGGTCTGAGGCACTGTACCTGGCCGAGGACCCGAGTCCTCCAGCCTGTGAACCGTATGAGCCAAACCAACCAAGAGTCCAACTAAATGGTGAGTTTTTTTTAAGCAAACATGTGACAGAATTATTGACACACACAGCAAATAAGACATTTAATATTCATGCATCTGCATCGTGGTGAAGATGCAACACAGGAGTTAAAATATCATCAAATATTACCACTGTCTTTTTTTGTGAGTTGCATAAATAAGAAGTGCTTTAATACGGAGTTAAATTGTTAAGTTTCTCATTGTGTGACTCACTTTACTGCCCTGAATTATCAGCTTTAAGAAGTTATTAACTTTGCTCAAACAGGAAAGGAAACACATTTTGGCCTTTGTAGGAAGACAGGAAGTAAGATGGCACGTATGCTTTCAGGATGCTTCAGCTGAATGCTCTGTTCCTCCTCTAATGCTGTGCGTGTTTGTGTTGTTATTTCCTTTTTTTTTTGTTTTTTTATAATCTCCTCTGCAGTATCATCTGGTTTGTCAAGATCAGCCGGCTCAGCATCCAGTGCCTTTGAGACGTATAACCCCAGACCCAGCAACGCTTTGCAGCCAAGGTGCAGAGAAACAAAGAATAAATTTGATTTAAAGGATCTCTGCTCTCCAGTTTTTCTCTTTCTGTCTTCATCAGAGTTTTTTATGTAACAACCAAACTTAATAACCTTTAGAAACAAATCTTATTGTATAATTTAGACATTGTGATGCTGCTTAAGTTGCTTTATTGTTTCTAAAATCAATGTACTTTTTGTTAAATCAAACCGGTACACGTTGTTCTCTGCAGTGCTCTTATGTAACACGAAACCACATCCTTGTTTTTATTCAAGGGGCCAAGGAGGCATCACAGAGGGACTCGTCAAAGGGGCTCTTTCTGTGGCAGCGTCGGCTTATAAAGCTCTGTTCACTGGACCAAACTGTTCCATACAGGTACATCACACAGAAACTCCTCCATTTACATTTTTAAATCAAACCAACATGCGTAGCAAAGTGCATTATTAAATTTGCAACAAGCTGATTGGAAGACAAGATTAAGAGACTAGTTTTAGTAGCTTAAAAACCAGATATTTCCCCTTAAACACAGATAGAAGGTGTGTTTAAGACATCTTGTAGATGCAAACTTGGGTTCAAATGAAAGCCAACGTTCCCTTGTGTCAGCTGGAAGTTTAAATGGGTAACCGTTTGCTAACAAGTTTGTCGTAACAGCTTTATAAGGTGGTGATAACCTGGCAGGGCGTTTTCACTGCCTGCTCAGCTGAAAAACATGTGACTAGTAAAAGAACCTGCTGATACTAAAAACATTTAATCCAGCGATGGTCAGATTTAGTTGTGCAGCTTGTGCAGGTTTGCAGATGGGAAGTTCAACAACCTGTTGTAATCCACATTGTTCCCAGCCATGAAAAGCTGTTAAAAAGTTCAGTTAACGAAATGATTTAAGGCACCAAATAAAAAGTCAGTCAGGCAAATGCTGCCTGACAAGACGAGTTCTGGGGAAACAATTTCCCACTTGAGTTAAAAAGAGGATTGTTTGTGCAGTTTGAGGCTTTTTATTGTTAAATTTTGTCTCTTAAAAGTGGATTTAAACTGGATTATGGTAGAGAAATACAGCCTCATTAACATTCACCTTCTCCTCCACTTTTTCTCTGATCTCACCATGTTTTCCCGTTTTTTCTGCCGTCTGCAGCGAGGCATCGACCCAGCCGCCCGACAGGACCCTTCCATGATGGCGATGCTGCTGGAAATGGGCTTCAGAGACCAGCGGCTCAACCAGCAGCTGCTGAGGAAACACGGCTACAGCCTGCTGCACACCGTCAACGAGCTGGTGCAGATGGCCGAGGACAGCCAGAACAAAGCCGTCAGCGCAGGGAGAGAGTCATAGGAGGGAAACTATTTCACTTTGGAAACCTAACGTAAAGTGAATATTTCGATTTACGACCTGTGTATCTCTCGTTCCTTTTCAGTGTCTGCATTTATTTTTTTGAATTAAGTAAAAGAAGAGACAAAGAAAACTTATTTATGATTCATGCAAGTGGTTGATTTTTTTCCAAAGCTGGATAGTTTCTTTGGACCAACAGTTCGAATGATTAGACACTAATGTCATTTGAGTGTGAAAATCAAGGAGGAGCTTTTATTTCTCGATCGATTTGAGAGAAAGAAATAAACAGCTTCTCCTGCCTTTGCCTTTGATTTAGCTTCATTTATGTGAAGAAATTAACCCGTATAACCACACTTGTAAATTATTATAAATGGTGGATAAAGCGCCTTGTTTACTTGGGGCCATGAAGCCTGATGTGTTGGTCCAAAAGGAAGACTGACGGAAACCGAGTGCGCATTTCAGCTCTTCATTTTAGTGTTCGTGTGGCTGTTTTAGCTGCTTCCTCTGCGCTGAAATATAACTGTCTTTGGACAGAGCTTGGCTAGATTATTCTCCCCAGTAGAGCAGTGACAATAACTACTGTTGAATGTCATTAAAAAAAGCTTGACATGCTCTGAAAAAAAGCCAGCTCTCTTGTTAGGACGATGCTACTGAAGCTACATGGATGTTCTGGGTGATTAGGGGTCAGCAGTGCAGTAGATTAAAAAGAAAAACAAAACAGATATATAAGATCTTTCTCGATTTATCTTAGTGAAATTTGCCTAAGCAATGCAATCTTTTTCTGTATCAGAGTACTGTTATTTTAGACGTTGACATGTGGAATGTAAACAAACCTGTCCGAGCGGATCACCTGTTGAGACTCAGATGTTTTCTACTGCTTTTTAGGAGACCGCCTGCATGTCAGGTGGAGGCTTTAGATAGAGATGAGTCATGTTCTCGTGGTCTTTATTAGCACAGTCACAGTGGAAATAAAATGTCGGCTTCGCGTCATCGTTTAAAAACAAAAAAAAACCACACAAAAAAACAAACAAAACCCTGCTTGCATTTCCTTCGTATCTTCATTCTCAGATCCAAAACCCAGCCACAGTTTCTCAGCAGTGATGTCTCTCTAACAACACATTCCTCAGTCTCATGGTGGAACCAAGTTTTATTTCCTCTCATTGCCTTTATGAAAGATTATTTTTAGTTCACTGAGATATACATGTGGTGATTTGACATTTTTTGTGGTGTGAGCGGTGCAGATCTACGTAAATGTACGCCTCTGTTAATTCCAATTATTCCTCCTGTGTGTGTGTGTGTGTTTTTGACTGAGGAGCTTTTCACAACCATATTTTCTTATGTCACATTTTAAAGAATCACGCTTTAAAAGAATAATTCTGAATATATATCCTCTGCTGTACGCTTGTCGAATTATTCTTCTGCAACAGAGTGTATACTGTTAAATACCCTTCTACTGTCAATCAGCCAATAAACTATTTGCACATCTCTTTTTTGTGTTCTCACACTTCTTTAATTAAAAATGTAGAAGTAGGTTGAGTAGATCAGAGTTCATTCTGTGTGAGCTTTACAGGCTGCAGAGGTCACAAAGTTCAGAAACTACTGACTAAACTGCAGTTTTGACAGATTGGATGTAACATATTTTAATAGTATTGTAATATATATCATAGTAAAGTAAAGAAAAGTGTGCATGTGCCAGCTGTGCATGCAGCCTGTTGCGATTGCGATCGTTTTCCAACGTTTAAACTATTTTTATCTTCTTATTTAACATATTTGTTTACTACTTTGTTATTGATATATATTATATTTTATACTTTACTACTTCTTTTAAGACTTTTGAATGGGAGCATCTGTAACTAAAGGCAATTTCCCCTCTGGGATCAATAAAGTATTTCTGATTCTGATAGTATAAATAGTGCAATGAACAGCGTTGCACAGACCTCACCTTTAAAAGCAGCTGTAAAAAACCAATAATGGTTAAAGAACTTTACTCAAATTCAAGTTTATATTGTGCTTATGTGGTGCAAATCACTTTTAAAAAGTCTTGTTTTAAGAAAAAGTAAAAATAAAATGAGTAATATTCTTATTCGACAGTTTTCTGAGGAGTAACTCTGAAGCTACAGTTAGCAGCCTGTTAGCTTAGCATAGCACAAAGGCTTAAAATGGTTATAAACAGGTTGCCTGGCTGAGTCCAAAGTTTAAAAAACACACCTTTAACTTTCATTTACTTTTTTTTAAAGAAGCCAAAGTCTGTTGTCAACAGGATGTGGCTGTAAAAACACAACACACAGGGGCCACCAGGTGAAGGGGGGTATTAGAGGACAAACTGCCCTTTTTTACCCCCATATCAGGTCAATCCATGCATGGTGAAATAAAGAGGATATCACGTTTAATATGACCCAACTTGTATTACTTCCCACTTTTGTGTACGTTGCATTTAATTTAATACCACTGAATGGAAGTTGTGCATGTGTTGCAATACTTTGGCCAATAAACTGCAGTGAGGGGGAGTTAATGAAAAGCAGCGCATGTGATCTGCAGCTGCAAACAGCTGTCAACGACCTCTCACCAGGGAAACAAGGAAGTGCTGCTCCGTAAGAGTTTTGTTTTTAGAGAAACACTGACTGCCGCAGCTTTATCTTCTCGAAAACTGACTGTTTAAGTCGCCGTCTGTGTTTTATTTCAGTCTTCACACTGGGTTTTACCTGCGAGGTAAGTCATTTCACACACTTTTAACTCTCCTGCGCATGTTGTTGACGCATGACGGGTCATGTTTTACTCTTTTTACGCAGCAGAATAAGACAGACAAGCAGCATTTCTTTAATGAAAAAGCCTGAAAGAGACGTAAATTTGTGTTTTGAGTCTATTTTGATTAACACACGGTCTCAATTTTCCGCTTAAGTTGAGTCTTTCTTGAATCTTTTATTCAACTTTAATCTAATTTAACTTCATTAAAAATGAGGAGCAGGTGTTTCAAACACAAACAACATGAAATCTCATCGCTTCAATGCAAAATACAGGATCAACATGTTTCTGTAATGTAGGTCAGCCAGAGAGGAACAAGTGCAGGAAGCATCGTTTAACCTACTTTTAGGCGCGATACTGTAATACAAAGATAAAATCAACATAATAAGAGTAAAAATCTCGCATTTAAAATGTCACCTTAGTAAAAGTGGGGAGGCCAAATAAGTTTGTATCACCAATATTTGTTTAAATTAAAAGCTAAAGTTTTAATTAAGCTGTAAAATGGTCTTTATATGATGATTTTGAATTAATATTCCTGGTGCATTAATGTCAATGTTGCATTTTAATGTTAATATAAAAGGTTGAGCTTTTTAAAACCTTATTAATATTGATCAATTCATAATATAAGATAAGATTATCACGTTTATTTGTAAAATATTAATCTGTGAACTTCCAGGGACAGAAACTGCAACTTTTATTTGAAAGTTAGGGGATTAAAAAGTATATTTTGCTATAGTTTTTAACCTTTGTTTGGACATTAACTACCTCCATCACGAGGGCTCACCCACGGATGTCCACGAGGACACGAGGGCAAAACACGAGGAGGGGGATCTGGCTAACAGCGTGACATTAGATGCTAAATTCAGATTGAGACGACTGCATGAAGTCTGATGTTGTAATCTTCTCATACTGGTCTGACTTGCAGTTTTTTTGATTACCCAAAACAGAGAAACCACAAAAGTTATTGGTTTCAAACTTTCTTCACAGTCACACAATGAACTGAGAGCTGTGTAACTTATCTTATCAATCAATCAATTCCTCCTGTGATTTCAATACAAAACACTCTTGATCTAAGAATATTTTGGCCTTATATGCACTGGAACACATGGGAACAGTCATAGACAAAAATACATGAGCGTAAAATGGTGTAAAGTTTGTTTTCAGATTTTTTTAACAGCCTTGGCTCAACTTCCGCAAATTCTCCAAGTTGTGAAAGCAGAATGATTCAGTGGTTTAGTGAATAA
Organism: Acanthurus leucopareius; assembly: GCA_029814765.1. Lineage (NCBI taxonomy): Eukaryota > Metazoa > Chordata > Actinopteri > Acanthuriformes > Acanthuridae > Acanthurus > Acanthurus leucopareius. The sequence goes on from JAQMCX010000033.1 coordinate 30,651, forward strand.
ACTCAGATTGTGGTCAAATTTTGCACAAACTGCAGGAAATGTAGGTCTCTTCATATGTCTATCTAACATCAGTAGGAAGAACAGAGTTTATAACACAAGGCTCTTTTATTTGTGTCAGGTAAATTCCACTGTATTTCATTCAATACGTTTTTTCACACTCGAGCTTTCAGACTTAAAATCATCATAAATCTCACCCCCACATTGTGGACTTTGCTCAGAATCAGACACAAAAATGTGCTTTTATTGGTCATATAAATGTTTGCAAGGAAAGCTGGCATTAAAAAGTCACTAAAGAGACACTCCGTGAGGTTTAAATGAAAGGAGATGACTGATTTTAGGTGGCAGTTTCAGTCATTTTGGTGTCTGTCTTTTGTCCCTCAGAATGGATTTTTTAAGTGTTATGGCTACAGCCGTGAAAAAAGGCAAATCAACAGAGTCATCTGGTCGGGCGAATGATGCAGAGAAGGAGAAAACACTGCAGCAGTTCCCGCCATATGGCACCATGAATGGAAACTCAACAGGAGACACCTGCCCAACCTGTCGTGGCACCGGCCGAATACCCAGAGGTTTGTTTGGTTTTTTTAATTTAATGGAAAAATCTGTTTTTATTTTGCTGGACTGTCCCTTTTTTTCGTGATTTCATTAGAGCAAGTCATGCCGAACAACTTTCATTTCCTGTCTCACTTTCACATCATTTTTGTGGCAAAAACATAATTTCAGTCAGTGTGTTTTGTTTCGTAATTACAGGCCAGGAAGACCAGCTAGTTGCTGTAATACCATGCAATGATGTAAGGCTGAAACCCAGACGCACGTAAGGAAATTTAAGTCAATGTGTTTCCTTTTACATTTGAGTAATAAGTTTGTGCAATATACTTTAAAAAGCCCTTTAAACATAGCATTTTTAGATTGTAAATATATACAATATAACCAGATTGTTCTTCATATGCAACTTGTGCATGTATATATGCACGTGATTTAATATGTAATGTTTACAAGAGTAATTTGTATGTTTGTGTTGCGCTTCAGGAAGCTGTATGTGTGTGTCTCCATGGCCATGTGTCTTCTTCTCTGCTGTCTGGTCCTCTTCTTCCTCTTTCCTCGGAGCGTCACCCTGACGCCGGTGTCTGTGCTGTCAGTCATGGTCTATTTCACCCCAAAAACAGTTGATATGAAGGTCGAAGTGAGTAAAATGAATACTAAGACTGCAGCTAGTCACTCTGTTTCTCCACTTGGTTGTATAAAAAAATCATTTTTTAGAGCAATTTAATAATGTGCAGGTGTCTGTGGTACAGTGACCAAAGAAAACACTAAAAAAAATGACATTATTCTGCCTTAAAAGCCAAAAGACGATGTGAAAAGAATAAGAAAATAATATGTAGGCCCAAGTTTAGTGAAGCTACAATAAAATAATAAAACAGAGGTTAAAACCAGGTAAAACACAGTTACTCTAACTTGGCTCTGAAATCTCTCTCATCAAAATAAGCTAAAACAAGCATGCTAGCTAATTTTAGGTGCTTAGCTAAAAATGTATTTATATACTTTTCTCAAACTATTTCCTGTAAAACAGATGATCCTAAAAGTTAGAAATTTACTTTATTTCATCTTATTTACATAAATAAGGTAGATCCAAACACTATGAATAAATATGGCTAACATTAGTAGCTAATATTATATCTAAATTACTCTGCTAAAAGCTAACGTGCCTAGCTAAGCAGGCAGCTTCTAGCTATAAGAAAATGAATGTGATTTGTTGTAGTTAAGTTACATTTAACCACATATTTGAAATTTTAGAACATTATATTTAATATATATTTAATAATATATATGTTTGAAATTGTTAAAGGTGAATTGGTTGCACTTGACGAGTTGTGTGTTTACTCTCCTAGAATCTCATCAACATCAACAACGAAAACTACGTACCGGTCCATATTGTGGAGTTCAACGTTCAGGGTCTGGTCTCTAACGCGGTGGTTAGTAAGACCAAGATATCCAACATGACCGCCATCAGTTCTCGCTCGCAGAAATCGGTGAGTTTCACACAAGATGATTTCAAACAAATTATACTTTTGATATATTTGTCATAAAATGAATTTCTCACCCCTCTTTGCTGAACGTTTGCAGTACACAATTCAAATTGACCTGCCTATCACCGATCAAGGCCTGAAGTAAGTTTGAAATGATCCCTGATTTTTAGGTAGTGTTTTGTATTTCACAGAAAAAAAAAGATTGTTTAAAAAATATTTAATATCACAACTATAATTACTGTTCATACGTCTGAATTTAGCACATCCACTCATCGACTGTTTTATCTCCTTCAGTGTTTACTGCAAGTCGAGTGCGATCAAGATTCACACGTTATTTCTGGAGCTGCAGTAAGTGTTAAAAACCAACAGAAGAGGAAGCCACTTTAGCACGTATAAAACCCACAGGGGTAAACTGATGAAGATAAAGGCTGATAAAGGCTTCACTTTGTGCAGCACAAGATTAAAACCACAACTGCAAAAAAGTTCATACATAAAAACTAATGTTATCAGTTAAAGTCTTATTGTAATCCAAGATTTTTATTTGGGTTTTTTTTTTGTCTTTGGGGATAAAAACAAAAGATTTGACAACACAGACACTAAAAAAGCAGATTTTATCTATTAAAACATATGTTAGAGGGCGTTTCTGCCTGCTTTCCAGTCTGCTCCACAAAACTAAATGAATCACATTTCAACTCAAGATACAAGTTAATGCAAATTAATTACAAAACAACACTAACATTGGTTGAATGTTCAGTACAGCCACTATTTATATTATAGAATATCTATATATTAAAACACCTTGTGGAGCTACATTACACACAGTCGTTTTATCCATTTTAATGTGAAAAATATTAACCAGTTCTGCCTTAAAACATAGAAAAACAAACATATAAGCTTTAATTCTCTCTAATAGTGTTTTTCCTCCCATTTTTTCCCCAGAATGACGATGAATATTTCGTATCTCTCTCACACGGAGCAGCTGTCTGTGGACACCTTCGAATATATCGACTGTGGCACCAATTCAACAATGCCACATCCTGTGAGATGATATTTTAAAATGAAAACAAAAACCGAAAAACAAAGTGGGAATGTGTAATAATGAATATTTTTGGCTGCATTTCATCTCTTCTGCATGGGAAGTGAAATGTGAATGATAACTACTGTGCAAATGCATCTTATCTCATTCTATATGTTGTTAGCTTACCTGAAAGATCCATCATACAAAAATGTGTTTTTATTATTTTTTTGTCCTTCACAATATCAAACTTGATTATACTACCTATTTTTGTGCTACATTTGTTGGTAGATCCACATTCCTCTCCTGAGGGGGGCGCTGTTTGTTTACTTTTCTGACCAAAGCCAATTACAGGCAAAGAAATCTGAGTGAGGAGTGAACCTGTCAGTGCAGACAGTGAGATTTTGAATTAGCATGACCACTGACGCTGCGTTAGCTACTGCTGGTTAGAAGCTAACAAGCTAACAAACAGCATAAACAAACATAAGATGCTAACTACACTGTTCTTTATTGTATCACCTGATAATTGCCATTTATGGTGCAATACAGACTTCTGATCTGAGCCTTAGTCTAACTGAGGCTCAAATGTTTATGACTTAATCTCTTAAGTGCTAAATGCTAACATTAGCCTTGTTGCAAATTGCATCACTTAAGTATGAAAGAGTAGATGTGCTTTAATGTAAGAAAACCATGTTGAACAATATTCATTATCCGAGTCTTTGTATGTACATTGTCTGAAAAGGAACTTTAAGACTTTAATCAGTCACTACAATGTTATAATTTAAAGATACTCGTGCTTCTAATCCTCTTATATGTTAGCATGAATGTTTATTTCTTTGAAATTACCTGTGAATCTTTATTGTAAGCACAGAGTACAGAGTGGTCTTTTAAAAGCACATTGTCTTAAATGAAAAATATAAAAACTGTATTTTTTTTAAGAGGAAGAAACTAGTTTCAAAACAGTTTGGAAAAAAAGTTTATTTTATCACAGAATACTGTATATTGTGTTGATCTCTGATCCGATAATTTTGTCTTTTACCATTTGCACTTTATTAAACTGGGACTTTTTAGGTCCTGTATGTGTGATAATCCATTTATTTCTGGTCATTATTTTCTGATTTCTAAATATAACTTTAGTTTTGTCTGTTTAGGTTTGAAAAATCAGAACATTTAATATTAATTTTAAAAAATCAGAAACAACATACATGTTTGGAGTTAAACTCTTCATGTCTCATTATTTAAAGTTTCCTTTTAATTCTTATTTTTAGTGTCACTTCTGAACTTCTTCAAAAGGCCCAGGTTTGTGCTCCAGTTCTTGAAGTTCTAAGACTAAACACAAGTGGGCGCCACTGCTTCGTTTGGTAATAGAGAAGCAGTAGCATCAACTGTAAATGCAGAACTGATCTCATTTGTGGTAAATTATATTAATGTTTTCCAACTGATAAACCCTGTTACCACTTCTGTTGATCCACGAGAATGAAGAAGTAATAATTAAAGAGAGGAAAAGCTTAGTTTTGGTTCTCTTTTATCCACTAAGGAACATTAAGTGGATACGTGTTTCAGACATGTTTATCAAAGATGAGAATTAAATAAGGCAAGTACATCTGCAGAGAGGTCAGTGGCTTAGAGACACAGTAAACCCCCAACAGTGGTGGAATGTAATTAAGTATATTTACTCAAGTAATGTATGCAAGCTCAAATTTGAGGTACTTCCACTTAATTTTATGGTTATTTTCACGTCTACTGCATCACATTTCAGGGTAAATTATTGTTATTGTCTTCTCTGCTAAGCCTTTTACTTGTAACAGAGTATTTATTCCATTGTGATGCTGATATTTTACTCAAAAAAAGAAAAATATCTGAGAACATCTTCCTCCAATGATTCTCACTGAACTGCGGCTGGTTGATGAGTCGCCACAGTCCGTGCAGTTCGTCATTGTACCGACAGGGGGTGCGCATTATCCTGCCCAGGTGGCCGTGACGTCACTGTGGCTTAAGGTGCTGAGCGCTCGAGTCTCTCCGGGACTCCTCAGTGCTGCTGGAGCGGAGCAGGAGCCGCGGTGACCTCCGGGACGAACACCGTTTGTTTACAAGTCAGATATGGACGCGTTTATCGTTTCTGGATGACGTTTAATCCGCATTTTTAAAAGGTAAGAACATTTTTAAACGCGCACATAAGAAAAACAGTCTTTATTTTGTTGGTTTCATTCTTATCTGTCAGTTGAAACTGCTTCATTTTTTATATTTATAACTAATTTTATCTGATTTAAATGCATGTTTATCCCTTAAAGTTCACCTGTCAGGCTCTCGGTTCATATTTTGCAGCTGCTGAATTTATTTGCATGTGTTTTTTTACTCTTCATGGCATTAAAATGGATGTTTTTCGTGCAAGAGAGGAACAAAACTAAGGTGGCTTATTCCCAGCAGATTAAATCTCAAACACAATCGAGGAATAAAAACGTAGTTTCAAGAGAATGACTGCGCATTTTCTCTCTATAAACAACAACAATTAAACGATTCTCATTAATTATGCAGCATAAAAATAGCGTAAATATTTCCGGCAAATATACAATGTGCATTTTTTCCAAAGATAGCTGTTTGATGGGTATCAGGATGTCAACAACAACCGGATTAGTGCTGCTTGTGCAGCTCTCATAGACAGCAGCCGGAGAGGACCAGTGAATACATATCATCCGTCCACTGCATTGAAATCAATCTGCCCCACGAAAAGCCTTTCAGGTTTAGCAGCCTTTAAGAGGATTAAGCTCCAGATAACCTCAGCCACCCAATTAGCTGTTGTTTGGCTCAGTAATGTGACACTGAAAGACATTTATTGTTTCACAGAATCAGCGGAGAAGTTACTCGAGTATGCAAGCATGGATTAAATAAATTGTAGGACAGATGGCTTAAAGTGAAATAATCTCATCTGTGAGCACAACAGGAAGTAACATGCTGATGAAATTCTAGCACTTCCACTGATAATCATCACTATCTTTGCTCAGGTGACACTGAAATAGCAACTTGTTAGCACACATTCCTTGAGCACCCATTGTCCTCTCATTGAATGTTAACTGTGTGTGTGTGTGTGTTTGTGTGTGTGTGTTTGTTTTGATAAGGTCTCAAGCGCCGTCTGATCCCGCTGCCTCTGAGAACAAGGAGCAAATGCCAATCCTCTGAAGGAGAATTAAATCAGGAACCCGTCACCTTGCTGAAGTAGGTGTGAATTTGCTGGCTGCAGTCATGGGGAACCAGCTGACCGATATGGCTCCCAACACGCCGTCCTTCCTGCCAAACTTCCAGTCTCTGCACGTGGTCGTTATCGGGCTCGACTCGGCCGGGAAGACCTCTCTGCTCTACAGGCTCAAACTGAAGGAGTTTGTGAAAACCATCCCCACCAAGGGCTTCAACACGGAGAAGATCAAGGTGGCCGTTGGGGCGTCTCGGACCATAAACTTCCAGGTGTGGGATGTGGGAGGTCAGGAGAAGCTGCGCCCGCTGTGGAAGTCCTACACCCGGCGGACGGACGGGATGGTGTTCGTGGTGGACTCCACCGAGCTGGAGAGGATGGAGGAGGCCAAAGTGGAGCTCCACAAGATCACCCGCACCTCAGAGAACCAGGGGGTCCCCGTGCTCATCCTGGCCAACAAACAGGACCTGGACTCCGCCTTGTCCATCAGCGAAGTGGAGAAGCTGCTCTCCGTCCACGAACTGAGCATGTACACGCTGCATCACGTGCAGAGCTGCAGCGCCGTGGACGGTCAGGGGCTCCAGCCGGGCCTGGAGAAACTGTACGAGATGATCCTGAAGAGGAAGAAGCTGGTGAAGCACAACAGGAACAGAAAGAGATGAACTCGTAGCTCAAACTGTGGACACTACCTGAGGAGATTTATCCATCGTTGAGACACTTCCAAGCTTAATGGTCCCGTTTAATGGGAGAGCGATTTGTGCCAACAAAACAGCAATTACACACAGCCTCCGGGTCAGGAGCGATGGATCGGCTCATAACAGCTGAAGCAGTATTGACATATTCTTTGTTCTGCAATCGTGCAGCTGCACTTTTAAAGATTGAGTTATAGATTTAAAGGGAACCTTCATAGCAGTTAGTCTCCACTAAGTGCTTTTCCACACTTGTTTTAAAGAAGAACTCTGACAAGACGTTTGCCTGTTAACTGTAGGACTAATATACGGACATATTTAGATCCACGTTGGCGGGTTTATGCTAAAGAAAGAGATTAAACACATTTTAAGATGTCCTTCACAAACTCTGCCTCACCTTTGTGCTGCTGTTTGTTCCACAAATGTTTCCTAAAAAATATTTATTCCACATTTTCCTGTTTGTTTTGGATAAAAAGACTTTTTTAAGCAAAATGAAACAGATTTCAGTAGTGATGGAGCGACAAATGATATTAAATTTAATTGCCATGGAACCAGTGAACCAGTTATAAGTGCTTTCCCCTTCCTGACCGCAGAGGTAACGTTTAAGCCACTGTACCAATAATATTTCTACAAATTGTACATTTTTGTAACACTGAAGACAAAATAAATCGAAGCACTGTACAGCACTCATTGTTTTCCTCTGATGTTAATGGAAATGAATGAATTAACTCTGAAGATTTGGGTTAAATATTAAAACAATTAGCTGGATTACAGTCAAACATATCTGTGTAAAAACTGGCTACGGTAAATATTTCTGCTGTGATGACCTACGATTCAGTTCCTCCACAGAGCATATTTAGCCTTTTTTAGATCATTTTTTCTTTTTTCTGCCAGCAGATTTCAGTGTTTTTGTTCACTTTCAACGCCCTTGCTGTGTGTCGCCTGCAGCAGGCAGCAGACGAAGTTAGAGACCAGCTGGTGAACTTTCAGTGTTCATCACAATATAAATGTGTTGTTCTGAAGCTAATTCCCCCTTTTTAAAGTTCATACGAACTGAAACAGACATTTATTGGATTATAAAATGGTTTTCATCCAAACTGTGAAGTCCAGAGATGTGACCCTCCTCCTCCTCCTTGTTCATGGTCCAATCAGCAAATAAGGCAGTCAGAGAGGGGAAGTCCTCCCCTTCCTCTTCCTCCTCCTCCTCCTCCAAACAGGCCAAACAATCCATTCACTTTGATTCCCACCTTCTAGTCTGCCAGCTGCCGACACTGTAATTGCATCAATTAGTGGTGAGGTGGTTCAGAGTTGAGGTGTTTTGGTCCTTTTGTTTGCTGGTGTTGGATTGAGCCGCCTGAGGCCACGCTGAGCAGACGCTCTGCTGTACTGTCAGCTGTACTGCTGATGCACAGACTTTCCCAAAAAAATATTTACAGAAGGTTTGAAAAAACTGTCACAACTCATAAACAAAGTCACATATACTATTGTGTGTCTTGTTTTTTAAATGCCAGCACATTTAACTCCATCTCCATTGAATTTTTCAACATTTTTGTGCCTTTTTCACATTTTTAAAGAATATTCTGTCACAAACACGTCTTGTTTTTGCATTCACAGTCTTTTTAGGTTATTAGAGAACACGACTTCCAAAGTTTCATATCAAAAGTTCATTATTGCTGCATCACTTCATTCATTAGTGGAAACTGTAACACCTATTCTTGGCAATCCTCTGAGTGTTCTCGATTTAGGGTTTTAATCTGCTCGCTTTTTCCATAAATCCCTCGAGTTTCCACACAAATGTGAACTTATGCAACAAATACAAAGTCCAGTCTGCAGGTCACATATGGCTGACCTGCATACCATCAGTGTGTGTGTGTATGCTTTGCTCTTGTGCATATATAACATGATGAGTTAATGACTTGTTAATCCACTCAGATTCCTCCTGACATGTCAGACATCAGTGCACATACATATGTAAAGAAAAAAGACCCACACACACACACACAAACATGAACACACACACACACATCTTGACTCCTGCGACCTCAACGTCCCCGTTATTAACAACGGTGAGCTCATTAAAACTTTCAAGGACGTCTTTTGCAGAATCATCTTGACACAGCAGCTGGTCCCTGAATAAATTAGCATGGTGATGTGGCGTTTTTTTAAAGCAGCTGAGACAAACTGTGTGCATGTGGAGGCATCGACGCGCCGGAGATACATCCTGCCCAGAGTTTAAGGTGTAAAAAAAACTGTGCTGCAGCCAATTAAAGGTCCAATTGTGATGAAACTACACTGATCACTTGTTTAAGCTTCTGATTTGGAGCTGTGATTCTTTCATTGGGGGGAAAAACAAGAGGAAGCTGCACTAGTTTGTGTCACATATCGTAAGTCTCGCTGTTAGTCTCTGTGTCTCCGTCTTGTTTCTTCTGTTTTAGACATAATGACGGCTGACAAGAAACACAGGAAAGACAGGAGCCTCTGGGATTGTGTGCCAGGGAATAAATGAGAAAATCGCACACAGCTCAATGGAAATGGAGGACAGGTTCACCACTGGGCTTCAAAAACACAAATTTCCAAGCACATAAACGACCCCAGTGTTGTTTATGCACCTGCTGTAAAGAGCTACAAACAAGACAATCAAGGTTCAGCCATGCAAGCAGCTCTGGGCACAGTGTTGCATCGAGCTAAACGCTAACTAAAGCATGCAAAATGCTAATGATTACAAGCTAACATATCTATGTTTAGCAGGTAAAATACTGATAAAGTCTTCGCTTAGCATGTAAACGTTGCTAATTACCACTTAACACAAAGGAGGCGCTACCTTCTGCAGGTTTAAAGTCAATAAATCAAAAAAAATCTGGATTTAATCTTAAAATGCATCATTAGGTTTGTATAATTCATAAAAACATTTGAGTGTATAATCTAAGCTGGAATGTGGATCCGTCAGTCAGATATCTGATTGAGTGAATCGTGTCATTATCTGCAACCGATACTGATACTGAAACTGATCGGGGCCATTTCTGCTTGAGTATTGATCAAAGTGCAGATCAGATTACAGCCTTTTCTTCCTCTTCTTGAAAAAAAAAAACTGACAGAAGCATACAAAAAAAAAAAAATATCCAGACAAATAACCACAGAGCAGTCATGCTCAGCTGCAGCCTCTTTGTTGGCGCTATGATGAAAAGCAAAAGGGCGCCGGGCTCAAATCCAAGCCTCTTAACCCATCCAAGCGGGGTGTAGACATAATTTTCTGTCACCATGGTAACCTGAAGTCAGCAGTCGCTAAAGGGTGACCTGTGAGGGCAGCGGTGGGGGTCAAATTGCTTTTTGCGGTTAGATGTCCAATCCAGTGGAGGTTACGGAGCGGGCAGTGAGATTAGAAAAAGAAGCCCGGATCAATACTGAAACCTCGAGATCGCCACCTTTCACTGTACATCCCTCTGTCTTTTTTCACCTCTTTATCTCCCCCCACCCCCGTCTGTCTGTGTTTAATCTTTGCTTTTAAAGTTGTTGACAACCCCTGCTTTTGTGTTTGCTTTCTCACTCTCCTTCGCCCTGCTTCAATGCAAGTATCTCAAATTTCACACCAACTGGGTCGTTTCTTGGAAATCAACCCTGTTGATCGCAGCGTGGATGGAGGGGGTTGGTTTTTGCAGAGGAGAGTTGGTTTGTTAGCGGCAGACACGCTGCAGAGTGGAGGTCTTTTGACGGTTCAAAAGGGACAATGTTAGTGGGAGGGCAGGATTAGTTGCTTTAGCTTTTATTCCCCAAAGGTCGTAAAGCTGCCTCTTGGCCTCCAGTTAGAGCCGAGCCTGCAGGATTGAATGGATGTGAAGGGATTGAGAGGGAAACTGAAGCTTGACTTTAACGCATAGAGCGTTCTTTCACCCTCAGGGCTGTAAAAGTGAAGAAGAACAAACACCACGGCTGTATATCTTAGTAGAGAAAGACACTATGTCACAGTGGGCGGGGCTTCGGTGTTTGAGCGTTTGCATCAAATCGCCTTTACCTCTGACGTACGTGACACTGCACCGAAATATACGGATACAGTCATCTGCTTTATCATCTTTAGCCAGCGGTTAAAAGGTGGTAATAATTTTTATTTTATTTGTGAATAAAGAGTTACACATCAGGGGTCAGGAAGTGTTTATTCATATTCATAAGTGCACTTTCTTTCCCTGCAGACTCAGAGTCGAGGATGATTCATTGCTCGTGGGAGCCGTGAGGAAATTATGGGCCATATTTTTGCTATGATTTAAATTTTATGGCCAAACTTTTCCATAACTTGTTCAGCTGCTGGAGGGATACAAATATGACTTCATGTATGATTTCATACTTCCACACAGACTCTTAAAGGGAAGGGATTAAATCACTTTTTATGAGCAACTCTTCTCATGAAATGATGTGTAATGATGTAATTTTAAAACATCTGGCGAATCCTGCTGCTGTTTTGTTTCTGATTATTAAACTGCTGTTGGTTATTACACACTAATTAAAAAATTGGATGTCTCTTTTTAATTAGGCTCGGTTTCTTCGATAAATTTTCCTTTGTCTTAAATTAGAGTGGATTAATCCGGTTTGGATTCTGTGCACCCACCCCGTCACCCTTGGTCTACCCCTGATCCCACACTAGGATTACCCAGAAACCCATCTGGCACATGCCAGCTAGTGGGGTGTGCAAACCCCAGCTCTTGCTAATCCCGACTACCACTGCTGTTTGAAAGCAGACAGCCTCGGAGCTGCAGCCCAGATTTGTGACGAAGAGACACACTGTGAGGTGCTATATCAAGATCCGAGCTGTTTTATTTGCGTCAGTCTGGCAGAGCGTGGATCTGGATCTGGATCTGGATCTGGGAATGTGCTGACCTGGGATTACGTGGCTTGATTTAACGCAACACGGTGATTTAATGTGACAGCGAGTCGTAAATAATTGACACTATTAAAGATGGAAGACGCAAAAGCTGACACTGAGCAATAAGAACAGCTTGATTAAATGACAAAAATATTGGTGTAAGTAGCCTAAAACTGTACTTAAGGAGAGTATTTTAGTAAATATGTCTTAATCTGCACCACTACTGCAGAGTAATCCACTGAATTGGTGACTGCAGGAGTGATTTTGGACACAGCTAACGCTTCAACTCCCTCATATTAAGGACGACTTGTGCCTTGTGAAAGCGCTGAACCACAGCTGTGTCTGAAGAAAGGATGACTCAATCCACCACAAACTCACACTCCATCTTTGAGGTCATACCCTCCCCGCCACACGTGGCTTTTGTTGACGCTGCGTCCCGCCCGGCAGATCAAGACCAGGGCTCCATCCAGTGTGGGACCCCCTGTAATGTGGCTCCCCCCCTGGATGCAGGAGCAGCTGTAATGGCTTGCGTTTGAGTTTTGTTCAACCTTGTACAGACAGAAAGAGCACGTGGGAGTGAGAGTGCACGTGAGCTGTGGAGCTCATGGCAAAACACATCATCCCAGCACGAACGTTCGTGTTCAGGAGGGTTTTTTTTCTCTCTGTTTGAGATGAGGTGCAATGATCACTTTCAAAGAGTTGTTGGTCTGGATGTATTCGTGTATTTTACTTTTCCTTTATCACTTGCTTTTGTTTCTAAATTATATCTCTTGATACAAAAGTTAAGAGCAAATACATTAATAGTATTGAGCAAATAATTAAGAGTGTTAGAAAAGATATAGAATAAACGCAAATGTAACACGATTAAATGAAATAAATATTAGCAGCTGAAAAGGGATTTTTTTAATTAAAATAAAATAAATTTTGACACTTTTTTCATATTTTAAATTGGAAAAATGTAAAGTTAATTGCTTTAATGTTTCTAAAATGTTGTAAAAGTGGCCTAAATAATGCTAATCATAAATTATCAGCCTTTAATCTGATAAAATGAAGTTTGTTTAACTTGTAAAACTCACTAAATAAAAGTATATCTCAGTTAAAAATGCTTGTAACCCTCACTGTGTTTGTACAGTGGACTGAAAACAGTATTGTAGAGAAGAACCCAGGAATCTTGACCAAGGTTGTGAAGGGGAACCCATGCGGATCAGATCTGGTATTTGGGACTTGGTCTCCTAAATGAGGCGCCCATAGTGGTCTTTTTGTTTCTCCCAGCCAATGCTCTGGTCTTTCACAAGCCATCACTGCATTCCTTTTGTTGCTTTTTTCACGTCATGTTATCAAAGATTTCACTGTTTGAGGGTCTGAAGCTGGCCAGACTGTCAGACCACGGCTCCAAACCCCCCGAACAGGCATGACGCTTGGATAAAGACTGCGCTGTGGAGGTTTTTATTGAAATCCAAGACCTCCAGAGGCCATGAGTACGCAGAACAACCCAACCAAAAGTGCTGATTTGACAGCAGTGATTTCATTTCCACAAGGAGATGTGGTCACTCGATCAAATCCGTGTTAACCTGGATTTAAATTTGTGTCTAATGCACAAAAAGCAGCTGGCTGTAAATGATTCGACACAGTTTCTGTTCGCTCATGTTTTGGCCTGATCTGCACTTTGTCAGCTTGTTTGAGAGGCCGCTGCCCTAGTTTGTACTGTGTATTCTGCTGCCCCTGAAACACACCATTAATAAAGGAGGATTAAAACAATGTTGGTAAGGTAATACCTCTGAAATGATTTTTACTTTATTTGTACTGTTTTACAGATGTGCTCATCCTTATTTTCTCATGTAAATTACTTTACATCCCAAAATGAATTCTGTACCTCACATTACTTTAAATGAGAATGAAAATTACCAAGAAGTGAGCTTGTGTATGAGTTGCAAAAATTGCAGGTTCTCTATTATCTCTGTAATCAACTACTTTTATGCACTGACTGCAGAAATCTCTTAATATTTTGTTGCTACAGGGATAGTTTTTCCAATAATGACACCATGTTTGTTTATTTTCTTGCCAAGAGTAAGATGAGACGTTCATTGGAAAGCTTCAGCCAGGAAATGGTTAGCTTAGCTTAGCATAAAGACTGCAAACAGGGGGCAAATGGCTATCCACATAGCAGCTAGAAAAGATGATATTACAGTTCACGTTGTTCGTTTAATCTGTGCAAAAACCAGAGTCATTAACACATCCGGTTTATGTAAAACTATATGTTAAACTGGACAGTTTGCACCAAAATCCAAGACAGTCTGTTGTTGTCGTCATGCTCAGTGCCTAGCTAACAGTTTCATCCTGTTCCCACTTTTTGTGCTAAGCTAGGCTAACAGTCTCCTATTTTTAGCTTCATATTTACAGTTGACCTGCAGAAAAGAGGATGGTATGAAAACTTCTTAACTAACTCTGAGCAGGAGAGCAAATATTCAGCCAAATCTTTCCCTCAGCCTGACTGGGTTTTCTATTGCATGTTTTAGTCTCATAATATCTCGTATGCATTGTTAAAGAAATGTTGCTGTAAATAAAACATCAATCTATGGTTGTCTGCTTACCATTTGTCCACTGACCTCCTATGAGCACAGGTGACATAAGCCCTCCAGCATTACTTTAATCCCGTTAGACAGACCTGAAGCTAGGAGTGTTGCCAGGATCAGCAGTGGAATGAGACCAGCAGGTCACAAATAACCTTAAGTCCCGTCTAGACAGGAGCGCTAATGGATGGTAACACCCTGCGTGTGCAGACATATGCTTCGCCAGATGATTAAGAAATTATGTGTGAAAGAGTCAAGCAGAAGAAACAGATTTGTGTGCTGGGAACATTTCACGCTCTTTTCGTCTGTGGTATCAATTAAAGGTGACAAATAGGGAGTGACTGTTTCTTTTGCTAGCATAACTTCAAAGCTAACAGCTAAGTATTGGAAGCTGTTCTGTTGTAAACTGTGCCGACCAGCAAAAATCTTTGCATCGGCTCCAAGTATGTGAGCACAAAAAAGCAGAGGGATTAAAAGATATTTATGATGAAAAACATTTCAGATAGCAAAAACCAGTATGCTAATTGTGTGCTAATCACTTTGTGTCACGGCAATTTACCATAAAGGGCCAGAATGACGCTTACAGCTCAAAACTTTTCATCTTTAAGAAAGCATCAATGTAATATGCAGCACTGCAGATGAGGGATCTGGGAGTTTTTTTTTTATTTTTTAAATATATGTTAAGGATTTCACTGCAGTGAGCTATTTTTTCCAATAATTGCAGTTTAACTTTCTTTGAATGTTTGTAAAGATGCTATACTGGTGAGCTCCATCCGATAAAAACCCCAGAGTTACACAGCATTTTAACATCTTTGCATACTTTTTTTTCTGCTCCTGTACTTTGCATCCATTAAACAAAAGAAGAAGATGGTAAAACGTGAAGAAGATGACACGCAGCTAAAGTCTCTTCACTCAAATTAAACCAGGATGCCTAATCTTTCACAAACAAAGCACAGAATACATTATCCGCTAGACCCTGAAAACTCATCCGCATCAAACAATTTTCATATTTTTCCACCTTTCCTTATCAATTTCAGCTTTGCACTGTTGATAAAAGAAAAAAAAAACACAATACCCTTTGTTTTCCTCATTATTTTTTCACACGGTGCATTGTGGTGAAATGCAGAGTTAGCACCAGTGGTATTTGTCTCACCCCATTGATCATACAGCCTTATTTATTTATTTCACAATGACACCCGAGTGCACACTTACAATCATCATGCCATTTCCATGGAGAGGAGGGAGGGGGGGCACAACCATTGTGCTTCCTATTGTCTGTTGCATGAGACACCCCCGCCTCCATCACTATGATAGCAGAGGAGAAGGAGGGAAGTAAATGGGGAGCCATTGTGTGAATGCTTTTTGGAAGACGTCCCATGGCACACATTTAAATCACCCCAAATGGAGCATCCAATGATCTGTAACTGTGCAGAGGAGATTGACTCAAACAGCACCAGCCTGCCCTCTTTCATTAGGAACTTATTAAACCTGAATGGAAACCTCAGAGAGTGCCACAGTGAAAATCTCCTCGGGCATCAGTGCAATGCAACTAAATACGCTGTCAGTCTGTCAAGGGCTCACTGCAATTTTAGGAAGATGTAGAAGATTTGAGACCATAACGTGGCACTTGCTTTTACTTGGATGTAGAGGCCACGCTTTGCTATTCCATTCATAATTCATCAGCTGTGTTTTTAAAGCTCACTTTCTGGGATTTCGAACAGCTGGGTGAAACACAGCAGGAGGTTAGCAGTGAAACACACTGAGTATGTAAATATTTGTTAAGCAGAAAGAGAACAAATGCAATTTCTCACCCAAATGGGATCCTTTCTCTTTTGCTACTCATTTAGAAAACCTTATGATCAGTGTCCCACATACATTTTCTATCCCTGGAGGTGGCGAACAGGGAAAATGCAGCACTTTGTCGGCTCACAGCTCAGGATGTGTCATGGGACAACAGCTCAGAAGGTGAAGCGGGAGGACAGAGGAGGAAGTGTGTATCAGATTACTGGACGTGTTGCCCGACGGTCTGTCTGTGCACAGGGGCCGACGATGACATACTGAGGCCGGCGGTGACACACAGTGCATGTGCTGTCCTGACAGCTTCAGACACTGCAATGCAGAGACACAGAGAGGAGGAGAGGGGGAGGACACGATTACAGGTGCACGCTGACACCAACGACTGTCGTTCTGCAGTGTGAATGACTATTATTAGACAATCTCAAACTGACACGATCCATTGAATATTCAGATGCATGAACGGCTCCCAGGTAATTTTCACACGCTGCGAGGAGAGATGTGTGTGTTCATGTGATGAGAAATGTAGGTTCGGTTTGATTAATAAAGAGGTTGTGATAATAGAATTTTCCTGCTCTGAAAATCACCTCTACAAATTATTTTTAAATTTTTTTCATTATCAAGTATATTTATTTATTTAGACATCACTGACCCACAATGGTCATGTTGTGGAGCCAAAGTTTAAACCCAAAGTTTACAAAGATGAAAGGCAAAATTTGGGTGAAATGTGCATAAAATTATGCAAAAATGTTTTGAAAAAAAATATTAATTTTGGGTTTGGACATTGTACGCAATGTAAACATCACAGAGTGTTCATGAGAACAGCACAAAGATGGTTCATAGATATTCAAGATTAGATTAAAATGGGAAGACATAATGAACTTAACCAAGCAGCTCACTTACCTTAAGTATTTATTTGTTGAAGTTGTCCACTTCAAGTTAATCTATCCACCCCCAAAAAACAACTCAAGCAGTAAAACCAAAACGGAAACAACAAAAACAACGAAAAAGAAGCTGATAGTTTGTGTAAACTTTTGCTACAAGTGTATTTAACTGCAGCATGTTGCCTATTTATATGTGTCGATGGCAGAAAAGGTCACCTGGTGTGGGTGCTGCAAAGAATTCAGGTAACAAGATTTAAAAAAACACCAAATGATATCACAGACTGTATACAACAAAGGGTGAAAAAGAGCAGATATTGTTTACTTGTTTATGTTTTTTTACACAGGAAACAAAAAAAGGCTCCTCACCTTATGGACTTACTCTATTTTTAGCACAAGTGCTGTGAAACCAGGAGTTATTTGTTGGAAAAGAGTAAAAACATTGTGCAATAACATTACAAAATCATCAAGCTCCGCACCAGCATGTGAACGCCTAATTAAAGGCTGCAATAGGTATCAACCATCAGACGACCAGGAATGCATTTCACACAATGAGTAACAGTAGCTCATGTGCAAAATATGCAATATAAATGAACTGGGCCATTACACATAAATGATAACAGCTGTAAGCACAGTTTGGTGAGGAGCATTTATTAATAGTGAGTGTGCTGCTGACTGAATTTAATAAATTTCTAGCCAATAGGAATACAAGTGTGCATCCTGTGAGACTCGTGGCTTATAACTTGCCTTAAGGCAGAATTCAGGGCAGCTCAGGGAACAAGAGTCAGTCTTTCACTCTGCACCAAGAAACAAACATCGAGCTCGTGTTTTTATCCCAGAAGTAGGTTGCTTTCTCTAATCTGCCCGGTAACAGTTATGCAGTGTGCATATGTATGTTATCGTTGCGTGTGTGTGTGTATGAGTGTGTGTGTGTGAGTTGGGCCTAGTTGTGTGCAAGCATGCATAAGTGTGCACGTTTGCATGTGCAGCCAGCAGTGAGTGGGCTGAGGGGAGTGGAGGAGGAGGAAGAGTGGGAGGAGGAGGAGGAGGAGGAGGAGGCCAGTGGTAAAAGCTTCAACAAAAGCTAAAGATAGCTCAGCGCTTGCAGGCAGTCAATGAAGCTTAGCTTTCTCTGTCAAGGTTACACACACACACACACACAGGACCACAACAAGGGCCTAAAAGTGCACAAGAAGCCTCTTTTCAACAGTACAAACAGCTTCACGGGTTATTGAATCTTTATTAGATAACGTGCAATATTGTGCAAAATATAGCACCATATTGCACGTTAAATCAGGCCTGATCCGATGAAAATAGGAAAAAATTAATATTTATGATGCAAGACGGAGTTTAATTGTTGTTGTTCAGATTGTTATGTAGCATGATAACAGTTAAATCAGTCATAAAGCGTCAATGACCTTGTAACATTCACCTCCCCACAAGATATATAATAAATATTTACAGTTTTAAATATACATTATGATTTAATATGAGCTCTGGAGACCCTGCTGTCAAATATAAATCCTGCAAATTGTATAAACTTTGTTGTGCTTTGCATACAGTGGTATCAATCCTCTCATCTAACTCTTGGCTAGAAAGGGATCTTTTTCTTTAAAAAGTAAAAAAGTGACACCAGAAGTACAATTTCTATCCATTGCACATGGAAAATTAAGACAAAACAAACTTTTTCTCAAATCTGGACTCATAAATCTTTCAAAACTATCCATAAAAACAAAGCAAATGACATCTGAGCACACAGGTTATGTGTATCAGGTTATGTGTACACTGAGCTTTTATAAGCAAGTCATGTAACTGTGGATTTACATGTTCCAGTGTAATCAGATTATTTCAGGGAAGCATGTTAAAACTATTCAACCATTATTCTATAACATGATCTGGGAAGCAAGTTTACATAAGAGCTGCCAGATGAATTAACTCTCTAAATCTGATACAGCATAAAAGAAGCGTTGATTGTTCAACAGGTCTAATATAACTAAACAACATGAGTTATATTACATTTTGTAGCCTTTGTGAGTAATAAATCACATCAGCATCACAGGTTGTGGTTTGGCAGGACTCAGCTGTTTCCCCCAAACCGTCATCGAGTGATTAGTAACCTCGGCCCCGTCAGCTCAAACACAGCTCGCCTTGTCTTTATACCCTCAGACTCTCTTCCTGGGGGTCGTTATTCGATTCCCGTCCAAACACCGATTACCTGAGACAACACAGAGCGACTGCGGTTATCACATTATCACTCTGTTGTTGGAATAAGACGAAGCCTAATCACGGTCTGACAAAGAGGCCATTGTGTGACAAACGCAAACATGCCGGCCGTAAATCGCATTTCAGAAGAAACGGGAGAAATCCTTTCCTCAAACACGCCACTCTGCTCATAAGACTGAGGTTTATTTGTGGTGGAAGGCGAGCACGAGTGTTTGCTGTGGTTGAAGGAGAATGTTATCAGCTCTCCCAGATGTTAATGGGTTAAGCACTACGCACAACCTCGTAATCACTGTAATCTGCATTTCACGGTTATTTCAGCAAGCTATGGAACGAAGCAGGTTATGAAAGGAGAATCCAGTTGGGGTTAACTCTGGTTCATTTTATAGGGTTTCTGCATAATATGAAGGACCTGCTAAATAATGCATTCATGTGCCTTAATTTATAATGTTAATAATTCAGATGATTGAAGGGGAATGGAGCTGGACGGCTAATATGGCGACTCAGACAGCTCAGAAATGGGTAAAAACAGAACTGAGGAGGAAGAGAAACGGAGAATTTGGGTCAAAAATTTCTTCATTTTCATCAGAAGAAGCTTGATACAATAAAAGGAAGATCAGCGACTGTGCAGTGTTTAAAGTATGTGTTAGCTTAGCATATGAGCAGCATCTTGAAGCTTCTTCTGCTCAATTTCTAAGCTTTTCACTCAAGTTCCTTCATTCAAAACAAACTATATTTAGTTATTAAAGTAAACCGAGGCCTTAATTCTGATAAATGACTGAAGAAATACACAGTTTGACAAAAGGATGTGCTCCTCCTTCATGAGCAAAGCTCTGCATTTACAAGTCACATCAGAAAGCAGCAGGCAGCCCAGATTTAAGATGACCTCCCCTGAAAGAAGAACAGCCGAGGTCAGGACATAATTTCTCATCTGTGAGATTAATGTGGGTGCAGAGTGACCACCCAGAGGAACACGGAGCGGTCAACTTTAACGTTATACACCGGCTAACAAAGCTCAGCCATGTTTACTTACAGATTAAATGCAGATATGCATGTATGCAAACACAGGAAGCTATTACAAATTCACAAACACTGCACCTTACACACTGTAGTTGTGTTTTTTTATTCTTATATGCTGATTTTTTTCTCATTTCTGTGTTATTTTTGCTCTTTTCAAAGGCATCAGCATTGCAATTTCACTCCTCTCCTGAAGTTTAATCAAGGTGGCCAGTCAGGCAGATGGTTGTATCAATCACATTTTACAACAGTTGTTGTTGCCCTCCTATAGAAACATCTATTGTTATATTCCCTCTGACATGAGACAAATAACCTTCTCCTGACCGGCTACAAAAGCTCCTGGCCAAAGCTGGACCGAGCGGTGGTCGCTGTGAATAAAAGGAAGTCAGATTGATTGAGACGCACTGATTCTGGTATGAAAGGAGCTCAGGGCTAAAAGGCACCACGTGCAGATATGCATTACAATAGACAGAGCATGCAGAGAGGCAGCTTCAAATGATAGAGTACAGCACATGGAGGCCATCTGGATAATTCAGCAAAAGGCTGCTGCTGCTGGGTACAGATCCTGCGTCGAGGATTTGGAGGGATATCTTTGTTTTGCATGACTGTGGTCGTCTAAAAGGAGATGCTCTAAAAGTCTGTGAAAGGTTAAATGGTTTCATGACCCAGTGGTCTAAATATTCCTGGAAATCAACTAAAAAAAACCTGAAAACTACTCGAGCTTAAGTTGCAGTGTTCTTCTTGCTGTCCTGTGGCAAATGTAGACCCCTGCTGGCGTTTCTGAGACAGTGATGATGCTTTTTCTTGAAAGCATAACTATGTAGAATGCAAATTTTTTAAAAAAAGATTGCAGTCTTTGGATCGAAGATGACATGACATGCAAATGTTTCTGCCCACTGGAAATGCATGAGGGAAAAAAACATATCCCACATTAAAATTTATATGCATATTTAAAAAGCTATTCACATGTTGATAGCGGCTCCGTATTCAATCTGCCCTGCTGGTATAGAAACCATTTCCCCAGTCAGAGCTGCTCTGAGCCCCTGGGGACAATTTGACAATGATTACCAGGCTTCTCTTTCTCTTCCTGTTTAGATTTGTAGGTAACAAATGCAGAGAAGGAAATTTATCCTCCTACAATCCCTTTCAATATTAAGAAAAAAACTCATATGTGACCCAAACATTCATATTATAAACATAACCAGTGGTCTCATGTCAGATATTAAACATTAAATCCATGCACTAATCAGCCACTCACAGACTCCATGCAGGTTTTTCAAAATAAGACAACAAAGACAGACGTATTAGGTGTCAGTATGAACGGGGTCATTCTTAAATCAGATTTGAGCGAGCAGTGTAACTCTGCTGCTCGTCACTGATTTGCTGATTTGCTGATTCGCAGGAGGACTCAGGTGGTGGGCGTCCAATTAACTGCTCATGCAGCATCATGATGCAGCGTAAGGAAAAGGAAGCTGTCAATAAAAATGATACTAAATAAATGTTAGGTCTTGACTCATCTAGGCCAGATGGGGCTCATGCTGGCCAGGATCCCCAAACGCCACACCACCCCCCCCACCCCCCCACCCCCCAACCCCCCACCAATCTATTCTGCATTTTAATGTTGAATTACCACTGCATTGCCTGCTGCTGTCCCTTCTTTTTGCTTTTAAATAAGCAATAAAACAGGACTCATTAGGAGTTGAATTTAATGCAAAACATCAGGGTTAATAAAAAGAAAACTGCAATGAAGACGATGAAAATATTAAACCTATGAAATGCATTGTGGAGTAAAACCTCACAGAAGTAGAATAACTTATAACACAGCTGCTAATTACTTGAGATATAATTATATCAATAATTACTTGAGAAAATTATTTCTTTTTCTATTAACTCACCATCAGAAATGTTAAATGCAGGCCTGTATTACAATGAACACACACACACATATACACAGGTGTGTGCACGACGGGGGAGCTCAAATTTCGTTCCACAAGATCTGTTGTTGCCATGGTGTTGCACTGCATCTCCTTACATTGCCATGGAAACGCAAAAAATGATGACTGGCATGGGGCTCGAAGTGAAGTGGGTCAAGAGCATCTGAGTCATGTCAAGTCAAACCAGATTTATTAACGCCGGCCAGAATCACATCAAACACCTCAGCGGACTTCAGACGCCGACACCTGCAGACGGATCAACCAACACGGTTTAGTTCAGAGTTCATAAGAATGAAACTAAAAACTGATCCAGAATCCTTCAGACTGAACTGAGCCACTTTAAATGACATACAAACACTGAATATACTTGAAATACAACTGTGTAAAATGACACAATTACTATTTGAATACTATATTCCCTAAAAATATGAAGTAAATAGTAGTTTTGTGCATAAATATGTGAAGTTAATAGTTAAATGAGATTAAAACCTTTTAATCAGCAGTGGCCAGCAAACATTTATTCTCAAATAATTTATACTGGATCCATCTTTTGTGAGTCACTGACTAAACATGACTGAATGCACCTGAATTGTTATGAGGCATTAACCTACTTTATAGACCTCTCATAAGAGCTTTTACTCCCAAACACTCCCAACAATTTCTGTTGCATGACTCGTTAAATATTTCTCTGTATGATCATTATTTGTTCAGTACTCACTTTTCATTGTTTGATTAAATTGTGAGCCTTATAAAATCACACTTTTATTTGTTTACTTGTGCTACCAGTTTGCTGATTTAATATAAATGTGGCTCCACTTTGTGGTCGTGTTACAGTTCGTACAGTGTAGTTTGTTTGAGCACAATTATTCTGTTTTAGTTTGCTGTCATATGAATTTACTGCAGCGAGACAATAAACAATACAAGTCTTTTCTTTGTCCTGCAAGAAGAAAAAAAATGCAGATCACAACTGCAATAGAAAACATACAATAAATCTTCAAATTATTTGTCTATAATACCGCTATTAATCAGTTTGATCAGAAACTCAAATGCTAAATCACAATAAATTCAGCTGTTTTAGGATTTGCATTAATGTGACAAGGCACGTACACCGAAAAGCTAAAAATAACACTTTCAAAGTAACATCACCACCTCAGTGCTTCAATAAGTTGCTCTCTGAAAGCTTGTGCTGACATCTAGTGGTGGGCAGAGTCATAACATCAACCAATGTGTGTGTAATGTGTTTATTAAGAGTATCTTTGAATATAGTTGGACACTCCATCCATAAGCCAAACAATTAAAGAATTAAAGTATAATATTTTATTTATCTAATTATTTTAGTCATGTGGATTTTATTTTGTTTGTTGTGAAAAGACCACAACAGTTTTTATCTTTAGAAACATAAACCCAACCAATAATTATCCTAATAAATAAGTGTATTGACTATTTGACTTGAACTTTTGATGGTTAGGAGGCAAAATTTAAGTGCAAACCTTGTATGAGTGGATTTATGGAGAGAGAACTTATGAGGTAAATCTTCTCAAATGATCCACACACAGCTGATCTGTAAAGAAGAGACTCATGGGTACCAATGATGGGCCACCTACTATGTGGCACTAATTTTAGGATCTTACGAGCAGCACTTGAAGGCAGCACGCTACCCTCTCCTGTTGACGACGTGTGTCGGTGCCGCTCTCCTCCGGTCCAGCTCCCGTCTCCTGCGTGTCTGACTGCCGGTGGGGTGTGTCTGCTGGAGATAGTGGTGGCGAGAGGCAGCTGCGTGAAGTCAGCCACAAACATACAGAAAAATACCGGAAGTTTTATAATTTTGTCTTTAAAATAAAAGCCTTGCATCGCCCTCTAATTCTAAATGAGCAATATTGAAAAGCTGAGCGTACTGAAATCAAAATCATGACTGCTAAGAATAAAGGAAATGTAGGAATTTTCAATGTGAGGTGCCACCATCATACGATCATAAAAAAATTGTCATGCTGAAAGTGGTAGAAGGTTTTGTCTGATCATATGTGAAAATTATTAAAACAGTCCTTAAATCCTTGGATTTTCCTCAAAACTCTCCATATTAGGTCCACTTACTTTTTTCTAATATATGCTTAATTATTGTGTATTATTAGAAAATGTAACACCACCATACACACAATACTTAGCTGTACGATGTGATTAAATCTTGTGATCCATGCCATGTTATGGTTGTGAAAACTTTCTACAAATCAATGAGGTTAAAATCGAGTTTGTAATTGTTTCTGCCCTGCAGACTCTTCAAAAAAATATATGAATAAAATTAAACTTAAAAACAAATAAAGACAAAAATATAGGTGTCACTAATGATTTAGATTCTAATATTTTCTAGCATTGCTGGTGTAAAGTGGTCACTTTTGTGTTGGTAGATGCTCTTATGAGGTTAAAAGATGCATCTATTGTGTTTTTATTTGTCTTTTTTAATCTTTCTGTCTGCTAGCTAGACTGTTAAAAGGTAGCAATTAGCTAGCTTGTTAGCTAAAAGTTAGTTGGGCTAGCTAGCTAGCATTTAGCTTTTATTTTGAAAGTCTGAGCCGGATTTCCTTTTTGAAACTCTTACGTACTTGACGTCGATGTGGAAAAACTGAAGGGCTCCCGCCTCTTCAGACACCTCACAGACAAGAAGACAGCGCGCGCACGACTCACGTGCAGAGATAAAATGCAGCTGAATAACCGGACGAGGCTCGCGAGTTTGGAGCTGAATGTAATCTAACATTAGTTTGGGAGAAAAACAGCCATGAAGAAACACTTGAGTCCGACAAAACAGCAGCAGCAGCAGCAGCAGCAACCACCGGCTGATGTCCCGGTTCAAGGCGGCGAGGTTACCGTCCAACAACTCAACGAGCTCCTCTCCAACGGCAGCGGCTTCTACAGCTTACCGACACAACACTTCAACGAGGTCTTCCCGAGAATATACATCGGCAACGCGTGAGTCATTAATCATTTCCTGCCTTAAAGCCATTAATTATGCTGTCGGTGACGGTTTTTTGACACTGACAGGTAGCACCGTTTTTCTTCATCCACCAGACCAGACGCGACAATGACAACAGTGTCGCATGCCGGGCAGCACGCACGCAGGGCGGGCTCGTTGTTTGGGTGTCTCCGCTGAACATCATGGAGAAAAGCGACAGCCTGTTGTTGACAACAAAATTGTGTTGTTGTCCTCGAAATAGCGGCGCTTACGTGTCTCAGTCACCAGACAGGTGGCTGTTGTGTAACAGTGTAACATCACAGTATTGATAATAATAATAAAAAACAGTATTTTTAAAGGAATAATCGATTATTAAGTAGATTAATTGATATAAAAACAAGGTGTGAAGGACGCACACAAAGACCTGTTTTTACTCAATGAATCCCTCCATCGTTAGTATCACTGCCATGTAATCACGTCCTCATCGAGCCGCTCCCATCACGTCCAGCTGGGCTGCAGGGACTCAACAACCATCACATTAAAACAGTGGGGGCTTTGTTCATTCATAAACAAGATAAATTAATAACACTTGTAGGTTCCTGCAGAACAAACAGGAAGGAGGAGGAACAGGTGAATTTTAGGGTCGCGAGCGTGAAGATGCTCCTGTTACAGGCAGAAAAACACCTGCGAGCCTGAATTCATGTTATTTAACATTTTTTAAAGCGATTTACATCAAAACAACACTGTATGAATCAGAAGATTTATTGAGAAACTAACAGCAGATTAATCTTTAATTAAAGTGTTCATTAGTTGCAGCTCTATTTTATGAAATATGTTGTTTTTGTGTAATCAGGCTGCAGAACAAATTGATTTTTGCTTTATGTTTTGACATTTGTGCTTGAAAAAATACCAAAACAATTAATGCTACATTAAAATAGTCCCAGATTCATTTTGTCAATCAACTTGTCGATTAATAAACTAATCACTGCATCTCTAAATCTGATATTGTTTTAATTAGTACGTAATTTTTAAAATAAACACAACAAAAGCATTTTCAATTGGGATCCTTTGAATGTGGTTGTAATAAATTAAGGTCTGTAATCAATAAAAAAGTCAATTTATTTGAGCTAATAAGCAGATTCTTGATAAAATTATACATTTTCGAATATTTAAAATCTCAGAAAACCTATCACTGATCAAGTGTCCTTAAGTCACTAGTGTCAACAATCCAAAAACCCAAATTTATTTAGTTTCCTATCACTTAAGACAGAGAAAAACAGAAAATAATGACAATTAACAAAATTTAAAGTGCATTTCTGCCTGAAAAGGGGTCGGTAATACATATTTTAGTCGACTTACTGTCAATAAAAATATATTTTTAACAAATTGGGACTTTAAATAGCTGCTATGTAAATAAATTCTAGTAGTATTGCTTCTATCAAAGGATGAGAGCTGCTCAGCTCAACAACACATCCAGTATATGAACTGAACATGGATATCAAACATGGCAGAGGCCGAACCATAAATCCATGGTTGTTGGTCGACTTGATGCTATTGACTTTGTAATGAACACGCCAACTCTTCAGGAATTTACAGCTCGCTGTTCCAGGAAAACTGGTTCCTGGTTCTTCCTGTATGAGGTGAACTATGTTCCTGCTTTACAAAGAGTTAAAAACAAACAAACAAAACAAAACAATGAGTTTGTTGTTTTTTCACAGTCAGCACACTTAAACCACTGCAGGAACTTTCTCAAAATATAACAGATGAGCCAGAACTACAGGATGATTGTTGTCAAAGTGCAGGTTTCAACCAATTAAGCTGCACAAATATGAGATACACTTACAGGTTTCAAGTGTCATATTTGTTGTAAAGAAAATATAGTTACAGGAAACATATATTTTGCTGAGCCTAAATGTAATATAAGCTTTTACGGAGCGGCTCTCTATCTCTCTTTTATGGATTGATGCTAGAGAAGTGATACAGGGATGCCCCCCTGAGAAACGTAGTGTCTCTGCTGTCCATCATTTGGCTCCAGCCGCTGCCAAGAGAGCGGTGGAGGAGGGTGAGCAGGATGGGATACAAGCACATTACTGCACCTCAGTGCTACAACAAAATCAATCTGAATATGCCAATCGCCCGGCCAAGTCTCCAAACAAAGTGCTGGCACACACGCAGAGATGTCGGCTTTAAAGAGACTCTAATGTGCTACCCGGCTTTATGATTTCTTTTGAGGAAGAGGTTTTTGTGTTTCCGATGAAGAAATTATGTGACTGATTCTCAGGAACAGAGCCTGGCCATGTATCACGGGGTAATTAGTAAGAATATTATACCGTTTAAATTGTATCACAGAGAGACAAAAGGGTGTTAAGATGATGTGATGTGATAATACAGATGGTTCAGGCAGGGTGAGCTGTTATTGATTGTTGATGAAAGCCTGCACCTTGTACACCGTTCCCTCCATTGGGACCCAATAAGCCTTTCTGCTGATGTATCCTATCGCTTCAACATTGTTAGAGCTCCTTTTGTGTAGTTTGTCTGCATTGTGTGTATATATGGTACAATTCACACATTCACATTCGATCACAGTTTATGTGCAAAGATAGCTTTGCCCTTCAAAATATCAATCAATGTGATCCCAGAGGAAATTTGACTATTTCAGGCCCTGGTAGTTTAAAGCAACTAATTTAGGTGTCTTAATCACTTCCTTGTTCATTCATTCACTTATTCACTTATCTACATATAACAATACTTTACTCAGTGGTGAGCAGTAAATTGAGATATTCAGCATTTACTTATAATTATTATTATTATATTTTGTTGTTACTGACAGCTGTTAAGTCGCTAAACTGCAACGATCATATCTATATATTGCTTAGCGCTGCATTGCCTGATTGTGAGTATAAAGTAGTGGACTTTCAACGCATAGTCAGCACTATGAAACCACCGCGTGCAGCTCAGGGACACACTTAAGGTGTGGTGTGTTTGCTTTGAGAAACACTTTTGGTTCTTTGTGAAGCTGGTCTTTAATAATGGATGCTGTGGGACTGCAGATCCCAGGTTGAGTAGGCTGCGACCGGGCAGGTAAGAAGAGAGAGGCTGTGAACTTACTTGAACTCAGTGTACCTCTGCATTGTGTTGTGTGTAAAAATACAGTAAATGCAAACAGCGCTGCTTTGGATACTTTTTGCACATGCAGATGCACATGTTGCACAGTAAGTGCTCATACTGTACATGTAAGCATTTACTCAATCATTTATGCACACGAGCTTACGTCTCATATACATGGACGTATTCTGAATGTGAACGTCCTTTGTGGATTTGAGTCTCTTCCCCTTCAGCTGACACACAAGCAGATGGTCTGCCTCATCTTTCCTCATATGGCTGTAAAGCAAAATGGTGGCAGGGAGGATTTTTTATTAGATCTTGCAGAAGGGGGGCTTTGCAACCACAACCCCTGGGGATCTGTCCAGGGTCACCTAGCCTCGCCTCACCAGCCTCATATTGACTGTAAGCAAACAGCACTGTCAGGAGGAGCATTTTACAAGAGGATTTACTCACCTTTCTGCTGGTTATTTGATGCAATTAATGGTACAGCACAGTTTGAAGTTTCTCCTGATCTGAAGTCCTGTTTTGTTTTTTGTGCCTCTATTAGCTGCTGAGCGATGGTACGGCTCAGTTTTTGTTGGTTAAACATAAATTCTGCACAGCTCATTAGTGGCACTCACTGTTCCATAAAACTTTAATATAACATACACAAAAGAGGCATTTTATCTAGAATCAATGGCCGGTGCCTTTGGCCAGGTTGGATCGTAGCACTGGACGCAGGCATGGAGCCAGACGAGCCGGAGCAGCCAGAAAAACTCTGTACTCCTTTTGTTATGGGTTTGTTAGCTGTGTGGGCCTGTCTGCTCTGAATAGGCCTAATATGCAGTGTTGTAGCGCCTGCAAACAAAGTGGAGCAGAGCAGCAGATTTCTTGTTTGCTAGATGAAGATGGAGTTGTAGCTGCCGGAGTGGAACCGGCTGAAAATAAAGAGATCAGGCTGAAGCTCTTCAGCCATTTGTTTCTGTCTCTGGTCCTCCTGCATGAAAAAAGGTTATTGCCAGAGATGTAAAACTCTTGGTTTTTGTGTCATTATTTTTTATTTTTGTAATCTGTCTCTTTCACTTTCTTTCTCTTTCACCTCCCATCGCTTCCATATTCACACTTCTGTCTGTTTCTGACTGGTGTTGCTTTGTTTTGAAGCATCGTGTTTTTTCTCGACACAGCTCTTAATAATCAGACATGTATCATCAGCTTTGCAATAATAATGCCATGAGGGTTTGTTTTATTCTAGTAGTTGTAGCTTTGCTGTTCAGAAGATAATATATTACCAGCCCCTCTCTCTTTCGTACTCTTGCTGTGCTCCACATGCTGTGTTATCCTCTGCAAGCAGCTCACATGACTCCTCCATTCGACCTTTAAAGTCTGTCAAGCTTCTGCTGAACAGACACTGTAACATGAGATCTATTGTGATCTTTGAACATTGCTTTACAAAACCATTAAAAATCATCTGCTAAAACAGACTTTTCACCAGATTTCACAACTTGGCTGCAAGGTTTTTGCTCTCATTTAGCCAACAGAGGTCCCACACTTTTGTTAGGTGATAAGGTCTGACTCATCTCGTCTTTATGGAGCTGGTTTTGTTCAGGGGAGCATGTTTAAGCATGAATGGAATAAATATATAAACTGTTAGAAGCACTAAAATATAATTTTATGATTTAATATCCTGTATTTTGGAGTAAAATATAATTCAAATCAACCTTAGACCAGAAGTATGTAGTGTATTTGGACGGCCACATGGTGGATGTTGATTAGGCAATAAATCAGAGCACAGAGGGACCTGTTTGATTCAATACTGTGGATTTACTTCAAATTAATAATAATAAATACTTTTAAAAATTGTGAAATACAAGAATAAACTTGCCAATTCAACTAAATAACATGCCACAAAATCCTGCATGAGCAGACTTGGATATTATTGCTGAAATGGTTCATTAGTCAAACAACAGGCAAGTCATCTACATTAATTATAATCACATGTTAGTCATTAAGATTGATATTTATCAAGCAAATCAGCCAAAGATTTTGCAGTTTCTATGGGGTTTTCAACTGTTTGACAAACACATGTCTGATTTAAAAGACAAAACACTCGAATTATCCACCCACACTGATGATTAATTTACTTAATTTAGCTTTTTTGCACATGTTAGAGACAGGAGAACGAACACAGGACGAAGATTTTACATGTCACAGCAGGGAACGAGCAGCTGTGTTTAATAGGATTAATTATCTCTGCTTGACTTCATCCTGACCACAGGTCTAATCAACCAGAATAAGTGAAAACACCTGTGAAGGCCATGAACTCGAGGTGGATATTTTACACGTTCAGTACTTGGCTGTGTCTGAAAAGATGCTGCGGCTCTGCCAGCAAAGTTTTTCTCTAAAACACAAGCAGAGTTGTTGAGAAAGTTGCAACCTACATTATCAAAATATCCCTTTATGATGAATTGTGCTGACACACTCCTTTGCTGTCAGGTGTTATTATTAGTGCTGTGATTTGTCTCAGATGTCTTGTTCTGCTCCTGTATACTCATCATTTTGTGTAATGAGAGCCCAGTTTTATCTCACCATCAACAGAGGCACTCTATAAGCTTTTACCTGTAAAAGCGTAAACTTCGTTCCGATGCAGCAGACTTGACACAGACATCAGCAACCTGTTTAGGTAATTTAAATTAATGTGTTTTTCCACTCTGGTCCTGAATCTCTCACCAGGTTTGTTGCCCAGAATGCAATGCGTCTGCAGAAACTTGGAGTGACACACGTCCTCAATGTGGCAGAGGGGACATCCTTCATGCACGTCAACACCAGTGCAGATTTCTACGCCGGCACGGGCATCACGTACCACGGCATCCAAGCCAACGACACCGAGCAGTTCAACCTCAGTGCCTTCTTTGAGGAGGGGGCTGATTTTATCGACAAGGCCCTAGCACACAATAACGGCAAAGGTGAGTTTGTTTTGAGTCGTGGAGCTTCTGTGTTTAAGTTCAACTGCTCAGCTAATTGCAGACAAAAGGAATATTTTTATACTGACAATTGTCTTCTTGTAGGTAAAAGTTGCAGCTCATGACGACGAACCCACAGCAGATCGTTATCGCTTGAATATACAATCCCTCTTTCAGCTCATTGTTTTTGCTTCCTCTCTTTACTCTGTTTTGGTTCACTCTCAACTCTCTAACAGTGTCGTTTTCAGCTGCAGCAGGTCAGCTGTTTTCAGCAAAATAGGTCTCAAAAAAACACAGTGTACACTGTCTGCTCAGCACCAAAGTTAGTGTCTCACAGGGAAACAAAGGGAAGCATTAGGTGTTCGCAGCTAAAACGCCTAATAGTTTTCCAATCTATAAACAGCTAAAATGAGAGTGAATACTGAGGTAACAACATCTATGTGGCCAGAAATACCAATTTAAATTTAAATCAATTAATTTCAATCAAATTAAATTACTTTAAATCAACTTAAAAGCTGAGTTTATGCCATTGTTTTGTTCACAGCTTGTTTTCACTGCATTTATTTTAAATTCTCTCTCAAGAACAGATAAAATTACTTGAGATTTTCTCTTTTTGTTATTGTAGGTGCTTGAAAGAGTTTAGTTTTTTTAAAAAAAGACATGAATTATTGTAATAATTCAGTGTCTTTGTGCATCTTCTCAAATTATCTCAATTATCTGCACACGTGTCTGCTCATGTGAACCACAGGGTTTATAGAGTCAGTGATTAACTCCACTGTTTTAAAGTAAATATGGTATTTTAACTATAATATCAGTACCATTGCAGCTACAGTGACCATTTTTATAACTTATTATCAGTGCATACGCATACACTTGGAAGCCAAAGAGCATTGAAAAAGAATTTCTTCACAAACCGTCTCCAAGAAAGAGGAGATCAAAGACGAACACGGCGTCTTTCTCACTTCAGTAGCTCCTACTTGAAAGTAATTTGTCTCCATGAGTTGAGACATGAAAACAAGCTCCTGTTGTTGCTTGTCTTAACAAACGATACAAGATTTAGAGGCGTCTTTCAAGGGTTCATTTTCAACACGCTTCAATGCTTCATTGCTGTGGATCTTGACGTGTAGACAGGAGATAATCATGACAGCACTCAGCCTGTAAGGCTAAATCTGACACACTCCTGAGTCCTGCTCCATATTCCATTATCAGATCGAGTCCCTGGACGTCGACGTTGTTGAAATGATCCATGTTAACACACCTGAGGCAGCACAACCACCTTCTTTGTTAAACAGGTGATATGACACCTTTGAAGTGGGAAACGGAATAAAACACTTAGTGCAGGAAACAACATGAAACAAAAGGTCAAAACCTATAAATCAATGAGTCATTTTGAATAAACTAAATACTGTAACACATGTTGTAATCTGAATATTTATCAATATATAGATTAAAGAAACGATCAGCCTCAGAAAGCATCACCCCTCCTCCACCAGCTCCTCCACAGCTGCAACTAAATTTAGTTAATTTGTCGCTGCACACGAGGGATGTGTTTAATTAGTGTGTTGAACCCTGTGTTTTATGTCATAGATTTACTGTCAGCTTTGACACAGAAAAAGCGTCTTAACTCCTGTGAATAGATACTGAGACAAGAGAGCAGAGTGACGGAGGATGAGGGATGAAGGAGCAGAAATGGGAGGAAGTATCTCACCTCTGCCTGCTGCCTTCTGTTGCTGTAGTTTGACATTATGCTACGCGCAGTATTTTCCAACCGGCGCTGCAAAGCTCTGAAAAGGTCACAGGTCTGAATTTAATGAGGAGCTGCATTGATGCATCGCTCCTGTGTGTGTCTGCCATAATGAAGACGTGAGGTGTCTTCATGCACTGCAGTCATGTTTACATGTTCACACGGCAGATCTTCATTTAGATATTATCAGTAGAAACTCAGCAAAATTAGCAAAATGCACTAATTGATAGTTTTAGTATGGATCAATGGATGTGAGGTGAAAGGTGTCCTGAGCTTACAGAGTCATCATCTGACTCTGCAGGTTCACTCAAATCTCAGTTTCACACTGCTATTTTTAAATACACAGAGCTGCAATTTTAATTATAGTCTGTGACTGTTTTTTATTTTCTGTAATGACATCTGTCTGTGTCATTTACTTAGCTTTAGCTAATTAATAACAAATCTATGGGATTTAGGAACAACAGCAACAAAAAAAACTCCTGGCTGCTGTCTGGCTAATGCGATTTCTGCATGCAAATGTATTTACTGCACTCTTAAAGATGGATTTCATTTTGTTTAATAGCACACTGTTGCCTGTATCTTTATGGATCAAACTCTTTATGGGAGTTTTACAGTGTAAAGTTTCACTGCTGCTTCACTTAAGTTAAGCTAGCAGCTTTGTCCTCAGGTTTTTTTGTAGTTGTAAAGTCATAGTTTGTATTTCAGCATCGAAAGACTCCCACACACTGCATCGTTTGATTTTCTGCTGCTTATTAATTTTATTTATTAGTTTAGTTTACAAAAAGGTCAACTTGGCATGCAATAGGCTGGCTGATTAATCTTAAGTGTGTCCTCTGATGATCCACAGGTCATTACAGTTCAAATGTGGAATCCTTGTTCATATGAAAAATCGAATGACGGCTCTACTAGTTAGTGAGTGATGGAGTCGGATCCTGCATGTCTAACAAGATGATACAGTAGAATCAACATCGATCTGTGGCAGGCAGGGTGATTAGGTATTGACAAGGTCGTTTTATTGGCAGCGGACTATTCTAGGTGGAGTATAGAGGAGGAGGAGGAGAGGACAGAGGGGAGGGGAGAGGAGGAGGAGAGGAGGAGAGAGATGTTGGGGTTACAGAGGGACACAGAGAGGCGTCAGGTTTCAAAAAAGTGTAGAATCTGCAGATCTGAGCCGAGGCGGCGCATCGGCTGCTGTGTGACGGTGTTTGGCTTGTCAGAAACAGAGGTGTGAGACACGTATACAGATACAGATACATGTACACGTACACACAGGTATGTAAATGCAAATGCAGCACACACACACACAGATATGCCCACACACACACAGACAGAGTTCAGATTCTTTGCATGATGTGGGTTCGCTGTAGGTCCTGGCTGCAGTGAAGATGACTGACTTTGCCGAGTCTGCAGCAGAGGTCAGGTCTTGTATTTGCATCTCCTGGCACAGAAGATGCTTCACTAGGCAAGTTTGGTCACAGCATATGTTCCCCAACTTCTCTTACTCTTTTTTTTTTTGTTGTTGTTGATTTTTTTCTTTGTTTTGTTTCTTTGTTTTACTTTATTTTTCTTTATTCTTCAGCCACTGTTTGGGAGTAAAAAGCCACCATAAAGAAGAAACCCTGCATTGTTTTCTGCACACTCATCCTTGATTCTTAACATTTCTACTTAGTTTGTAAAAGACACTGTGAAATAAACCTTGTTTTTCTGTGGTATTAAAGTTACGTAACAACCTAATGAAGGCTTAAGTGGATGCCAACAGCCGTGGAGCTCTGTCAGTTTCCTCACAGCTCAGTTTGCTTATGCCAGGAAACCGGAAGGCCACTTCCAAAGTGAATCTCCGTGATCGATCTTGAGCTTTTGTGGCTGATTTTAGACAGCCACAGGATGTTAGCATAAAATGTGTAACTCATGAAAGTGCCCTTAGTCTTTATTTGGGATTCAATGAAAGATTTTCTCTAATAAACTGCAATCCAGTCACAATGAGACTCAATATTTCTCTGTCATATTTTTAAAGTGATTCTAGTAAACCAGCGTTTTTTCACATGTAGCCTTCATTGTTTTATCTCTCTATTTCCATCCTGCAGGGAAGGTGTATGTCCACTGCAGAGAAGGCTACAGCCGCTCCCCCACCATGGTCGTTGCATATCTCATGCTGCGCCATAAAATGGATGCCCGGGCGGCGATGGCCACCGTGAGGCATAAGAGAGAAATCGGTCCAAACGACGGCTTCCTTCGCCAACTGTGCCAACTCAACGAGAAGCTGGCAAAGGAGGGCAAGCTGAACGGGGAGGTGGGCAAACTAAAGACCAAATAAAAGCAGGAGAGGCGTAACTACAACGAGACCCTCGGTCCCTGCCTCCTCCCATCATGCCTTTCACAGGCTTCAGCTGCTCTCGGACACTGACCCCACCTTGACCAAACCAGCACCCATCTGATACACCAGGGGTATTCTGAAACACAACATACAGTGCATACATGCATTTCTCTTTGTAGATAATTACTCCTCATGCACACAAACACACAGACACACACTCTCACACATGTACATGCTGTTTTCTTTCTGATCCTCAGTTCACGTCTGTCACTGCTGCTCTGTAACGGGACGTCTTGTCAGTCCTCTGCCTGCTCCTACAAGGAGCGTGATCTCAAATACTGAATACAAACAAACCACTAACCCCCTTTTTTAACTCTTAAAACACACAGAAGTGCAGACTTTTCGCTGCTAGTACCCGAACGCTCGAAAATTACTTGCATTTTTGAGCAGAGATACTTAAAGCATTCCTTCTCCCACAAGTTGAGACGGAGAAAACTTTGCCCTGATTTTTAAGATTTCCTTAAAAAGGTTGTACAAAAAAAAAATAGAAGATTATAGCACAATCATTCCATAGTTTTCCACTGCCGGGAATGTCAGTGATGTCTCCGCCAGCAAGAGTACATAAAGATATTAAAAAGTTGATGGCCACACATGATATAAACAAAAATAAATCAGTTATGTTTCACTGAAAATGATGTGAATCCCAAACATTCCATAAAACAGAAACAGACCCTTTTGTTTTCCACTTCAATCCTTAAAATCCCTGATTCTCCTCTACCTGTGTTGGATGCACAAACACAAATTATTCACACTGTAATTTAAGCTGTAGCATCTCATCCTTGACTCTCCGGCCTCTAGTTTGACAGCAGTGGCTTTAAATTCCTCCCTTGTTGACACGAAGCAGCGTCGTCCCTGAAGCCGCTGCCGACGACAGCGAAATGTCAAGCTAATTAAAAATAATGAGCTGCGTTGGTTGTTCATGTCACAGCTGCATTCAAAAGCAACGTTTTGTTCAGACAACTGAATGAGCACAAAGTTGAGTTTTGATCAGCATCATCAAGGATGCAGCGCTGGTTCTTTTGCAAATAGTAACAAGCAGATGGAAATGCAGACTGAGATAGTATAGATATCTATAGATAGATAAGGCTCAACGGCTTTTATCGAGTCAGAATACATAGTGACAAACACTCTGTGCAGGAGTTTGTTTTTTTTAATGATAAAAACTCAAGATCAGTGAGATAAAAACATGCATTTTCCAATTTAGTGCAGATTTACCCAAAGGTTTTTCAATTAAAGAGGAAAAACATTTATCTTAGTCAGTTTTTGTAATTAGTTAAATGTTCTTAGCAGAGAAATCTCAACACATCTTCCTTAAAACACCGAAATTTGACCACTTTGCCACCTTCAAACTAGAGGCCCTTTAGTTTTTTACCTTTCAGATGCACAAACAGGGAAGGATGCCACCCTCTTTCAACGGAAAGTTCCAGTCATCACGCCAGAGAGTCGTCCACTGCCATTTCCCTGACACAGCCATTCGGCCGGTATCCCGTTCCACTGTTTCATCAACACAGTTTGTCAGAGGTCCATACACAACATGTCAGCTGTCTCACTCCGAAGTGTGTGTGTCATACAGTAATGTAATAATGCCTGACTCTATGCACACACAGGGTCAAATCACAAAGCCTTTTTTTTTGTTTTTTTTTTTGGGTTATACCGTATGTACTAAAGCATTGCAATATATGTCAATACCCCATCAGATATATAGAATGTAATCACATCTAAATATGACTATTCAGGCTGTAGTTGTTGCATATAGACAGCAGTAGTTCAGAAATACATTTTCGAAGACACTATTTATTACTGGGCGTAATACTGTAAACTAGTACAAGTGCCAGGAAAGATGGTGCTTTTAAAAACCTGCGCCGCGTCACTCGTCGGGAGACACAGATCCCCATGAAAAGTGTGAGAGCGAGGGAGTGTAGGCGTTTGAAAACTGTCGAGCTGGACGACGACCAGCATCACTTCAGCTGGCGTCTGTAGTTCAGCCTCTGCGTCCCACACATCAGATTGAACAAATGGCCTGGGGGGGCGGCGGCGGCACGTTAGCTCGAGTCCGGCGGGATCGTCGTCTCACTAGAGAGGAACATGAAAACTAGGTTGTCTCACCTCATTAATGGCACTATTTATTCCTTCTTTGATATATCTGTATACATACGAATATATACATGTATACTGTATATATATTTAAGTGTTGACATATATGAATGTATGAGCAATGTGTCTATAACGTGTAGGTATCGTCAGTATGTCTTAAGTCCTTATATTTCATGTTATATTTGTATATGCTTCTCCATTCTTTCTGTTCCACAGTTGAGTACATGTACATTAGTATTCAAATATAATGTACATGTAAAAATATTGCGTGTAATTGTGATATTTCTTATCACAATTGTGCAAAAGTTGCTTATGACAGCAGGGTTTTTCCAAGCTTCGCTGGGATACTGAGGCATGTAATCATTGTTGTTTTTCAAACAGATTTAAAGTGGTAATCGCGAAGATTTCGGTCCTGGTAGATTTGGCGACACCTGTGGTCACTACTGGTAACAGCAAGTACAGTTTGATACTGCAAGTTAAATAATTCAAGGGGCAGGAAAACAAACTATGTCTCACTTACAAACAAAGCATTGCATTTCCTTACTACTTCACAATAAGAGTCATCTCTTAAAGCTGTTGCTTAAATGCAAAGCTGCAGCAGAAGGAAAAGTTGCATGCTAATATTGCATTAGCAGTCACCTAATAGAGCATTTTTTCCAGAAAAAGTTACCTCAGACACTCAGATTCTAACGCTGCAAATTCTAGACTTTTGTTTAAAGTAAAATCTTCGAGATTATCACTTAAATTTTCCACGCTAACGCTAATTTATTCATACACAGAAAGATGCAGGTGGCAGCAAAAGATGGATATGGGTTGTCCTGCATATGACCTCACAGCAAACATGTGACCATGTCCAACTCACCCCATGACTTTTATCATCATTTGGTGCTTTAAAACATTTAAACCTCTTTATTTCTCAACAGGAGTTGAAAGGTTTCTGTTAAGATCAATATCTCGGTTTCTTTGGATGAGAATGAGTTGATTCTCCAGCTGTGCTTTTCATTTCAATGCCATGTTTTTAGCTTCAAAACTCTGCATGAAGAAAACAATACAGATGAAAAAAGAGGAAAATATTGTTTATTATAGTTGTGGTTTAAAGTGAGAAATGAGAAGAGACTTACAGACTCCCATTTACCTGCTGAATTACAGTAGAATTTTAACAATAAGCCTGTAAATTAATTGGTTTTCACCTTCTCCTGCGTGCAGATTTGCTGCCTTAAGTTAAAAAAATATTTTGGTTTTGGACTGTCGGTTGAACAACACAAGCTGTTTGAAGACATCACCTCTGGCTCAGGAAATTACGTCTTCATTTTCGCTTTTCTGAGTTTTTATAGACTAAAACAGCTAATCAATTAACCAAGGAAACAGTCGTCAGATAATAGTAATGATAAGTCAGATAGTTGCTTCTCTATGGTTTCAGCTTTGCACAACTTGGCTGTGATCCAGTCAAATGTGTGTTTAACCAATGTGAAGATTTGCAGAGTTAGTGGGAAAAAGTCCTGCAGACTCAAACTTAAATAAACACAGCCAGAAGAGGCACTTTAAGGCCATGTGTTAATGCAGCGAACTGATCCCGTAAAATCCAATCTTCAAGTGAAATCTCAAAACATGCATTGAAGTGTCAAGTGTTGCTGTAGCCTCTGACTCGTTACTGGCCAGGAGGACAAGTCAGATAAGGGAATATTATCACAGGGAGTTAGAAACAAGGGCAAGCTGTCTTAAACTTTGCTCAGTGAGAACATGAGAGTTTTGTGATGGATCTCGTGGGAGACGTCACAGGGTTGCACTGGTTCTGGCTCATGCACAGGTTGTTCCTGTCCCCTTCCTGGCTCCCTCATCCAGTCATCTCGCACACTTGAAAATGTTTCCGACCTGCAAAGAAAAAAACGCTTGATTTCACACATCTTGCAAACGCTGTTTCCTGTTTTGGGATCCTGAAGTGTCTTGCAAGATAAATCAGGTGCAGAAGTTAAGGTTTGAGACTATTTTCAAGCATAATTTAGTGCATGTGTCAATCTGGATTTTCCCACCTTCCCATCATGAACCCCAAACCACACAACAAACCTCATTGTCGTGTGGTGAGAGAAAACTTACCTCTGAAACACAACAAGTTATTATACCAGGATTATTTTTTGCAAAAAAACCCCTCAACACTGAATTGTACAAAAGCCATTTTCTACATGTTTATCGTTGGCTCTTTTGTCATTCAAATGGACTTGAAATGGGGTTTCACTCATGCAAATATTCACATCTGCTCTACAGTACAGCCCTCCTTCTGAAAACACAAAAAGCAACAACTCATCCTACACAGTTCAGTGTTTCCTCTTGAGATTTACATAAAATACATCTCGAAATTATTTGGGAATTATTGCAGTAAAAATCTCTCCAGGATGAGGGTGTCATGTACTTTATACAGGGTTCGTACAGAGTCTTAAAGGTTCAGAAAACGCTTTATTTTTTTACCTCTGTGCTTGAATATGAGTATAATCAGCCCAGTCACCACAAAAAATGTTGGTATTTTACTTTTTGTAATCCCTGCATATGTAAAAATTTGCAGATTTCACATCAAGAGGCAGGAGACGAAGGGGTTTCGATGTTAAACACCCCTTGAAAAACATTACGAACTTCAAGGGTCTGCAGAAACTTAAAATGCCAACATTAATTTCATGGAACTGGGTTGAAATATTCCTTGAAAAATACTCGATTTTCAAGATATTTTCCAGATGTTTCACTCATTCAAACCAAAAACCTTTTACTGTTTGAAATGAAATAATCCTGTCGTCATGTTTGTTTGCCTCCAGGCATCAAAATTGGCAGGTTTTAATCATCATCAAATTAATCCAAGTTAATTATCCAAGTGAACATTGATTTCTGTGGATAAAAAGAATTCTGATACCTTATTTTTTTACAGTTGCTTTACAGTAAAGTTAGGAGGTTTGAGAGTCTGGAAAACTTTGATTAAGACCGCTAGACAGTGCTTGAATTTTACTCTTAAAAAACTGTACGAACCCTGTTTATAGCATCAACTGCCT
Source organism: Acanthurus leucopareius (assembly GCA_029814765.1). Classification (NCBI taxonomy): domain Eukaryota; kingdom Metazoa; phylum Chordata; class Actinopteri; order Acanthuriformes; family Acanthuridae; genus Acanthurus; species Acanthurus leucopareius. The sequence continues at coordinate 71,066 of JAQMCX010000033.1, forward strand.
ACAACAAACCTGCTTATTGATTCAGTCATTGACAGTTTTGGTTGAAAGGGTCTGATTCAGTCTGTTGTGGCCGAAGCAGCCATGGTAGAAGTTTTCTGTCTTATCACAAAAAAACTTTACAACTCTTTCAATTTGGGTGAAACAAAGAAAGCTTCTACGATGACGACGCTTCACGCACTTTTATGCATTAGTAACAGATAAACACTGCCACCTGCTGCTCAACAAATGTAGTTCAAATCAAGTTATTTTTTAATGCCTATAACTTATGGTGTTTATAACTCATCATAGTTACAATCAAACCATAAAGTCAGTTTTTTTATTCCTAAGTATTAAAGCCTGTAATGTCAAATTTAAGCAATTTCCTTTTATTTTTTTGTCAAAAAAGTTACCAGCATCACTTTGTGGATTAAACATTATGTATTATTGAGAATGTCAAATGTAAAATGCCATTAATGTATATTGTTATATATCCTAAATATGTAACACGCACTAAGGCAATTGTGAATTGCTGCATTTTACTGTCTTAACTGGCCCTCTGTATGGATAAGATAATGTTTGATAGTGAGTTGAAAATGCAGATGAAACATTGATTTCTTTTCTCCTCAAAGTAAAGTTACGTTATTTCTTTTTTTAAATTTAAGTTTGTCCTATTTAAAGGACTAAAGGTTAATTGTTTTATTTTGCGGAAAGCAACTTTTTGCATGGTAGGAAACTTTACAAAAGTTCATGAAAGTGAGATTGTTACCTACTTCTCTGACTTGCCCATTAAGCTAAAGGCAGCATGTCGTTATCCATGTTGTTTTTGGACATTATGGCAGTCAGACCTGGAAAGAACTGTGATTGTAATTCATTGTTCATTGTTGAATTGCTCCCTGAAAACCGTACAAATTGCCAAAGTGGAGGGTTGTTAAATTACTCACAGGGAGCCAGGTAGTGTTTTATCGCAGAAAAAGTACGTTAAAATTGACTTTTGTTAAAATCTTCAGCCCCATGTGGCGAATCTCAGACATCTGTGCTGAAGTAGGCAAAAAACCTGAGACGTTTAAACCCTCGGTGACTGACAGCTGATGTCTTACATCATGGAAACTCATCTGGCTGAACTTATCTACCCACGATGCAACAAACTCCCTCCATCTGGTTCTCATGAGAGCGGTCAAACAAACACCGGAAATTACTTACAAATACTGTTTGGCCCAGGTGAGGTGCCGACACCGGAGCTGTCATCATCCTGCTCTCGGCCTCATTCTGATAAACGGTCAAAAAAAAAAAAGCAGGAGATTTAGCACAAATGATCCCACTGCCCGACTCCTCCTGGAGTCCATTACACAGTCCACGTCTTATCTTGTCTCATAGCTGCTTTTCTTTTCACGCACAGATGTTGCAGATGTTGGACTGCCTGTTTATGGGTATAATCCACGTGTACATTTCGTCGCCGCCACTGACGCGTCACAACAGTAACGACACAGCACCCCCACCCGAAGCCTTACAGTGAAAAAAAAGATTGATTCTTCGATTGTTTTTTGCGTTCGTGTTTCTCACTTCACACAGTAGGAAGGAACAGTTGTTGAAGTGCACTTGATTTTAAATTGCGATGTTATTTTTCTTACCTTGGAGAAGCCCCTTCTTTCTTATGTTTAAGAAATAAATGGCTGAGGTGTTAACATCTTTTCATGAGTGTGGCTCTTTATTTTGACAACAAACTTATGTTTATTCTGCAACAACAGAAGAAGATCTAAATCTACTCAAATTTTTTAAATTCTGTGTAAATATATTTAATTCGTCCTCAGTGTTTTTTAATTTTGTGGCGCTGTACTATTCATTTGTCTACTGTTTACACACATATCTATAAAGGGGTCAAACTGTGCAGAGATTAAATGGTAATTAGCTTTAAAAGGTAAATCTCATGGCAAAAGAGTTAAAGGTAAAAGGCAAACTAACTCAGTGTTCATGTTCCAACATGTACCGTAATTTCCGGACTATAAGCCGCTACTTTTTTCCGATGCTTTGAACCCTGCAGCTTAAACTATGATGCAGCTAATTTGTGGACGAATATAAACAAATATAAACAAGAAAGTGTGTGACGAAATAATTCTGAGGCTGTTAAATTACGACACTGAATAAGACAGCTTTAGTGGTTTTAGTCGTTAAATTTCGTGGGTGTGGCTCATAGTCCGAAAAGTACGGTACATTATTTTTTCCAAGTTATGAAACGATATTGGGCCATTTTTAATTGTTTACATTATAAATATATTTGGTACAAAACTATCATAACAATAAAACTCATTACTTTAACATTAGTACTTATTGAAATACTGGCTACTGTTTGAAGGCAGATGAGTCCAAAGAGGCCTGAAGGTCGATCACAGACAAGCTGCAGGTCACAACACAGGAAACAGCAGAGGGAGAGGAGTGTTTGATGGTACGTCGAGATTAATCAGAGAACAATGCTGGACTCCATCGCAAGTTGGACTTGATGGTTATGAGTCTCTGCTCCCAAAAATCCAAACTAAATTTGTCCCAAGAGCAGGGGTCACTGTGAGGTTTGATCGCTTTACTGCGAAGAAGTTCGTGTTGCTGTTTGGGAAATCTCATTTTAAGACCAAAATCAACAATGTGCTAATCTGTCTCCCTTCATACTTTCTGACCTCTTCATCGTGTCTGTAGCTTTTAAACTCAAAACCCTTTTATTCCCTCTGAAGATGTAAACCTTTAAAAAGACGTCACAAAATATAAAGTGTAATTTTTACTGAGGCCAAACTGTTTCTTTCAACAGCTGTTCGCTGTGGTTCAGCAGATATGTGGGAAAGTAAAAAGTGCATTTGTTTAGGACTATTTTTAGTGGCGGATTAATACACATTTGGTGCTGCATTGTGTCAAAGTGCACATGTTCATGGCTCTCATGTTCAGACTCATTCTGGCAAATACCAAAAATCTACAAACATCCATAAATGTAGTAAAATAAGACCTTTATATAAGAGCGAAGTTAAATAAAAGTATTAAAGATACCTTTACAAAGTGTTGATACTTAAAACTAAATGTAACTCCAGTCATTTGCAAATTGTTCACATGCAACACAGAACATTTTACCAGGCTGACTTAGTGTGTGTCTGCAACAGCTGCAAAATTCTACCACTAGGTGGAGCCAAATCTCCGTTTAAACTCCTTATTGAAACAGCAGTGAGGACAAATGACAAAAATAGAGCAACAGAGAGAAAGAGAGAGAGAGAGAAAGCATGAAAGTCAGAGGGGAAAATGACATCAAAAGTGGGAATAAGATGACAGAGAGAGCGAGAGGAAGCCTTCCAAGCACAAGTCGCCAAGTGTTGATGCAAATGCTATTTTATGTTTCACAAGGCTGGACGGACACACCTGGGATGGACGAGTCACACGGCGGGGTTACTGGAGGAGGCTCAGACTAGCCGGGGTTCCTCTCTTTTACCTTCTGCAATGGTCTTTTCTCTTCACGGTCCCCTGCACAAGCAATTATTGCAGACCAGCTGTGTGGTCCCCTCTGGGCCCCTGTGAACCAGGGACCTCCACCCTCCCTCCTTTACTCCGACTGAATTCAAACAAAATCGCTACAAGTTGAGAATTTAAAGTGATGTAGTAAAAAAAAAAACAGCCACTCCAAAGCTGCAGAGGCTCAGAAAAGCAGACAAATTTATCATTTCTGAGGCTTCTAACACACAAGAATCCCTGCTGAAGGAAAGAAGTGACACCTGAACATCACACACCTTCACATGCAGGATGTGTGATGGGAAAATATCCCAGGTACAGCATTCACAAGGGCCAGGAAGTAGCTCATGTAAAGTGGAGGGATTATGTGTTGCAGCAGGTTATAGGTCCCTCTTTGCAGCTTATTTGAAAGAATCCAGGATGTTTTTTTCTTCAGGAATCTCATCAATAACAGCACTGGGCTCTTTGTGATGAAGTGCCATGTATTTCAGCTATGTGCAACAGCGCCTTATTTTTTTTTTTTGCAGCATGGAAATGTTTATAGCCAAAAGCTGGAGTCAAAGCAGACGAGTTTCTGCGTTCAGCAACAGCGCAGTCACATGTGCTGGCGACACTTTAATTAGTGGCTCAAAGGAAAGATGGATTTAGTTTCAGGTTTGTCTTAGATGTTATGAAATTTCCAATAAAAGTGAATTAAAATGTCATGTTTCAGCTGAAAACTTACATCTGTATTGTTTTTCCCAAAGATGAAAGTGCGCACTGAATCACTGTGTCGTTCATTTACAATCTCACATGATCTCAGAGTGGCTCATCATGTTTGAATAATAAGGGTGGAAGCTCATGTTTGATACTTGTTTATTTTAGGAAATGATTCATTGGTGAGAAAGAGGATATTCAATCATTTTGACCTTGATGAGTTTGAATTTTTCCTCTATTGTTTCACTTAATTAAGTTATCAGTTGCCTTTGAAAATTTTACTGCGAGTTGACTCATTTATCCTGTTTGCCTCAGATTTTATGAGCTGAGTGGGATGATTTTTAAGCTTCCAGAGTCACTTGCATTTTTCCTTTTCTTTTTCTCAACATGTTTGGGTTCATTAAACTACCAAAAAATTTTTATAACTGATGTAAATACTCTTGCTTCTATTCCCTGCAGCTTTGTTTCCTCTTATGGACCATTCAGCTTTCATCTTTGTCTTCGATTTTAATGGCTTTATCAAATAGAAAGCACATGATGCTCTCTTAAAATCCTCATCCTAATACCCCACATTTTGGAGGATGGAGAGGGTGGAGAGGCAGCAGGGTGAAGAGGGAAAAATGCACATCTGTGGCGCAGCGCTAATTATTAGGAGCTATCGAGAACAAGGGAAAAAAGGGAGAAAGAATGGGCTTTGGAGCTGACAGATCCTCAGATCCTCTTCCAAGTCGCCTGTGCCCTTGGTGGTGTTACTTGTTTAATCTCAAGAGTCGTTTTTACTGCACTTGCTGTGCTCTGTGTGTGTGTTTAAACATCAAAACTCACACACATATATGGAGACAAAGTCGCCATGTCAGACCTAACAAAAGACTGTCGACGAGTATTTTTTAAAATTTCCCTTTGAAACAATGACAGGAATCAGCTGGTGTCTCTGCCTGGGTGCACTGATTTTAATAATGATGGGTTACACATAATTGAAACCAGTTGATTGCTGTGAGAGGAACAAATGTCATAAACCCAATAAAACAAAACATCCTCGTGGAGATGTGATTGAGCTGTGGTCTGAGAGCGACACTGTATACTCGTGGAAAGCTGGCAAGGTCGAAACACAGGCCTCGTCTTCAGCTTTGAAACAGATTTTTTTTTGCAGCCACACTAATTGCAAAGGGCTGCACATTATCAACCCATTGTCACCAGGAGTGCAGTATGTGACTGCACAAGCAAAGCGCTGTGCCTCCATAACGGAATTAAATATCCCCCAAACCATCACCATAAAATATCTGCTCATTATAAACCTGCATGTACAGTAAACTGTGTCTGCATCCATGCAATTGTTCCCATCTTGTTACAGGGATTGAATTTGAGTGATACTTTTTATTTAATCAGCTCCAGATGGGCTGTACCACTCAATTAGCTTCACCTGCTCAAAGTTAACTACCTCATATTCATACCACAGTAACTACTCAAGCTCTATGCTGCAGCAGTGTACACTTCATTAAGAGTGTTACTGCTTTTTTCTTTAAGGCATGGTTTAAGTTTTTAAGAGTTTTTTTTCCAGCCCCATACGAAAAGTATGTGTGTGTGCAGCTTTTTTAGTTTTTAACAGGAAGTGCACTGACATCCTGTTCATGAGAAATCATAAAGGCGCCATGAAAAAGAAAAACCTCACTCCATTTTTTAAAATATATGCACACGACTGAAAAAGTACACCTTATATATTCTTACATCATATCCAGTTTAAGCACGCTGTGACAGCACCGGGATCCACCCTGTTTGTGTGGAAATCTGCCCACGAAGCATGCCAACGAAGGTTTTCATGCAGCTCTACCATTCCAGTGATCAGAGGAAGGCTGATTGATAAGTTCATGGCTGGAGGTAGAGAGGGATGATTTTTTACAGCTTCTGTTACGTGCAAGCGCAGTTCAACTCTTTGAGGGATTATGCACAAAGCTTGAAGGTAATAACTTATGTTTCTGGTCATGGAAAACTGCAAGCTAGCGCCGTTTGAGAAAATGGACAGTGGTGGTCTCTGTGCAGCCATCCAGTGAAGTTGATTTAAACTCGATCAACACCTGCCCTTTCACCTGTTTTGGCACCCTTTAGGATACAACTTGAAATAGGAGCTCAGCTTTTACAGAAATTATGACATCATAGCTGCTTTGGATCACTTCCTGGAGGTCCAAGAAGCCAACTTCTACAAAGAGGAGATCCATATGGTCCAATAAATGTGCTAGGTTTTCTAAAATTGACTCCTTCTTCTTTAGGGCCATGAACTTATCAACCACCCCTTATATCTTAAATGCATGCGATCATTTCTGTCCCAAAAATCTCATGTGTGGTCATGCTTTGTGAAAAGGTGCAGCAAAGCTACGTTTTTGCATAAAACGAAGGCTGGACTTTCTCAGGAAGCTGCACAGTGGGTGGGCTTGGAAATGACAGCAAGCTGCAGCACCTTCACATGACGAGCTGAGACATGACCTCTTTTAATACGGCTGCTTCTAATTAGTCTTTACTAGATTAAATACATGAGTGGTGGATTATTCTCACATGCTTGTTATCTTGTTTTATTAATCTTGTAAAAGAAATCACAGTTGAAAGAGATTCTCCAAGCCCTAAAAACAACTGATTTGTATGAGCTCTTGCGGGCACGGCAGCTGAGCCTGTTTGTACTTTCATGCTTGATTAGCACAACTTGCAAAGTATTCTGGGAGATTTTTTGACAGTCAGGAATAATGTGCAGCTTTTGCAGTGAAGCAGCACTAGATTTTTCATTCACCACCTACATATATTACAACTCCCTTCTGCTGATGCTTTCAAAGCTTGGCTTTGGCTTTGGTTTTAGCTTGCAAAAACACTTTTCGGCCATTACTTGGCACCTGATAGTCAGACTAAAAAGGCTTAAATGTACTGTTTATTACAACACACATACATTAAAGTACAAATGAATGATGGCGAGTGTAACTCTTTATAAAGTGAAGTAAGAAGTCTGAAAGAAAAAGGTAAAAATCTGACTGCAATTTACAGAGCTATAAAACAAATAGCTCAACATTTTGGCAAGTAGATGTATTTGCTTTGGTGCAGAGAGAAAAATAAGAAAATTGATGCTGTGATCAAGTTTGTGTGTTAAGAACGAAGCTGCATGGAGGCTGTTAGCCTAGCCTAGCATAAGGATTGGAAGCAGGAGGGAAACAACTAGCCTTACTTGGTCCAAAGTCCAAAATATTGCCCACCACCACTTTACATTAACTTCTTTCTTTATTCTGTAATGTAAAAATAGTTTATGGTTTCAGTCAGGTATTAATTTTACTACAAGGTTAACAGGTAACCAGTGGTTGCACCACGCAAATACAATAACTTAGCAGTTTTCTACCCACAAAAAACACAAATTGACATTCTTAAATTAATTTTATATATGCATTAAAGAAACAAGCTAATACCTGAGCATTAGAGGTGTTGGTATACATAGAGTTTTTAAACTTTGAGAGAGCTAGGCTAGCTGTTTCCCTGTATCTCGTCTTTATGCTAAGCTAGGCTAACAATATCATGTTTCCAGCTTTATGTTTAAAGCACTGGCACAAAAGTGGAGTCAATTTTTTCCTCCAACTGTCAGCAAAAAAGTGAATAATCTTCATCGATCATAATTATTTTAAAGCAATAATAAGATTTTACAAATATTAAATTAAATACAACATACATGTACACAGTCTTATAGAAGCTATGGCCTGTTAGACACAAAAAAATGCACAGCACAGTACAAATGGGTCACAGTATGCAGTGCATTCAGGGCACATGATGTGTGTTTCTGGTGAGGGAGAGTGATCTATATATTCTATACTAAGTTTATGTCAAAAAAGAGGAGAGACAAACCATCCTTCATCTGCTTGGCCTGAGAAACAGTGTTAATTACCCTCTTTGCTTCCATGTCTGGTTCACAGGTTATATTTAGACATTTTATGGCTCTGCTGTTTGAATATGCAGCTCAGACTGAAGGGAAGGTACGAGATGTGAAGTACAGAAAGATGTGAGTTCCTGAGTCAGCAAAGTGCCATTCGCTCGAGGCACTTTGAGGGAGACGAAGAGAGAAACAAGTCTACAGTCTTATAACCCTGCAATGAACACAATATATCATTGTTAGTTGCATCAACTATGAATTTTATTGACCTAATTTATCAGTCAAAGAAGAAATAACTCCTATGGTTTCATGCAGACTATCTTATTCTGCTGTATTTTGTTTGAATGACCTTTTTTTCTCAAAGTATTTATATAAAACTATAAAATCAGAGCATTTTAGTTTCACTGTGGTCATTTGAATCTCACTCTAATTTACATCTCAGATGCTGGTATTGAGTCGTCAAAGTAGTTTTAAGCTAACATGAAGCTAAAGTAAATAGTGTTTAAAAGTAGAGTTCATAGTGTTTAAAAATACACATTTGCTTTCTTAATTAAAGATTAATGATTAATTTCATGTCTGTTTGCTAGCAGATGACTGTTAGCTTAGCAAAGAGACTGATAGTGGAGGGAAACAGCTAGCTTGATGCTAAAAACTATCAAAAAACACACTGAGTATCACATTAGTGAGCATTAGAGCTCTAGAGGTGTATATTTATCTACTTTGTACAAAGCTAGGCTAGCTATTGCTATATTTTTCAGTTTTTATGCTAAGCTAAGCTAAATTTTTTTCCAACTCTACCTGCGTATTTGATGCAGGCTGATGTCACATGTCTCATTTTTGTGCGTTAAACACTTAAACTACTCTTTTGAATTTAGCTGTATTGTTTCACATACATTTATAAATAGCTTATCTCGTGTATCTCTCATGAAGTTTGTGAAGTTGTGACCTAATTTTAGCTGAGACATTTGTGTATGTAAAGACATTTTTTCTGGGTTTTTTTTCAAGAAACTCAGCAACTGACGACACACACAAAAAAAAAGAGAAAAAATGGACAATTTGTTCCCATGAACATAAATCCTATTGATAAACTTGGTGACTATTTTAGGACCTGCCACAGTGTTTGGTTAGCAAAACTATGTGTACCGGCCTCAACAGGGTCAGTTGGTGTTACCTAAATGTGAAAGCTTCTTGGTTACGGAGATGCTCATACAAAACAACATGCCGGGCTGCTCTCTGCATTCTCTGCATGTGAGATAGCAGTTGTGCAGTGAATAATTTGTTGTGTAATTTCTCTCGTTGCTAAGAATAGCACCTGTGGCCGGCGGGCAGGCAGCGTGCTGGTGGTTAGCGGTGTGCTGAGAGGCTCGGGGTGGTTAGCAAGACGCTTAGCTTGGTCTCTGAGGTCCAGCCAGGCTAGTTCCCACAGTTCCTACTACTTGGCTGCAAGGCTGTTTTAATGGGCGTTCTCTCTATTTTGATTTTCTCTGAAAAGCCTTAAGACAAACAATGGTAATGGCTGGAGTCTGATTTACAACAGTCAGAGTTAAATCTCCCTTCTTGATGTGAGGAAACCACATAAAAGATCAGAGTGGAGGAAGAATCCCAGTTTGGACGTTAAGGCTTATCGTAACTTGGCTTTAGCTCTGCTGGAGCAGTTACTCACCTCCTTGTGACCTCCTCTTTGCTGAATAAACTCATCGCGGCTTCCATCAGACAAACAAATCGTATTTTCAATTATATTTTTTACGGTCTTCTTGCACTCTGTCTCTCTTGTCCACATTTTCTTGAGCAATGTTTAATTTGGTGCGTGAAAACATGAGAGAATGTTACATATATTTTCTAGCAACATTGTTCAGCTCAACGTTGATAAATTGTTTTCATTTTAAGTTGATGCACATATATGGTTTGGAAAGAATTGCGCGTATGTAAACAGTTGATAAATCAGTTGTCAGAGCTGTTGAAAAGCATTGAGAGGGTTAGCTGTGGTGTTTTCTACGGTGGGATACATGAATTTACCCTGGAACTTTCAAATATGTCCAAGGTCAATTTGCTGCAATTGATCAACATTACAGCTGGCTTTGTAGTTACTGCCGATTTTAGATTCTTTACACATGTATAAATCCAGAAAGTGAAAACACAAGCACACGAATGCATTTGGTTCTGATCAACAAGAGCAGCAAAGCATCAACATTTTTAACGTTAGCATCCCCTGCTTAATGTAAAATTGCAGTTATGTGAGGAAGACTAATGCAAGGTTAGGAAAGAAAACATAATTATATGGTGGGTTGAGAAATATATAAGATGTTTCTGTGAGGGACAACATGTGACACAGCAGTGGTTCGCAGTCTAATTTATAAATGGAGCTAAACATATCCAGATGTGCAGTGACATGAAATGTAGATATGATACAATCTACTTTTCAAATGCACAAACACTGATAAATAACCACAGTGACCACAGATTTTCCAGAATGTTTTGCTTCGTAATTTTATCTTTGCTCTTTAACTCAGATTTATCCTGTCACAAGTGGTGCATTCTTGTACTTTAGGAGCCTCATTTGTGGGCAATTTGTTTTTGAATACACAGTATAATGACAGCTCTTTAAATGGAGTAACACTCAGGAATGTTTCAAACCACAATGACGCTTCAGGGTTTTATCACTTCACCACATCTAAAGAGAACGTAACAGCTAATTTTTAAAACATGTAAATATGTAAATAGTATTTAACATGTTTTGCAATATCTTCTGGTCCAGAGGGTGTAAATATACTCACTGTGGCTTCGCCTATTTTACATTTTATATGAGTTGAGGTACAATTTGCATCCAACTATGAAATTTTAGCAAGTGCCGGATACAGTTTATGAACAATCTTCTGTATTAATAGTCAAGCTTATATAACAGATTATTAATATGTGCATTTTCATTCATCTGATTTAATGCACATTTTTCATGTGTGCATTAAAACCAGAGATGCAACTTGAAAATAAAAAGAAAACAAGTTCAAAATATTGCAAAAAAAAAATTTTTTAAGCTTGAATGGTTTAAACTGATGTGATAGTGTTGCAGTCAGAGTGATGCATTGCCACCACTGCAGAGTCAAAAAAAAAAATCCGTACGGTTACTCACACTCACATTTAATAAAGCTTAGTGTTATATCTTGATAGGGATTGATGTGGGGAGACAGAGAGCTGAACTTGAACCTTCTTTGCATAATTGTGGTAGACACATTATGAATAATTCACCCTCTCAGACATGGAGTTGAACACTACAGAGTTTCAAACACAGCGCTGTAACAATATCTCTTTATTTACTTTCACTGGCCTATAATTGTGTTGGGAAAAAGGGGAAAATTATTTCCAACCTGTGCGATGGAGTCGTTAAAAAGGCTTGATGAACTGCAATGAACTGTACTTACCGAACACAAGGGACAAGGAGCCGGAATAGCTTGTTTACGGACGGAAAACACTGTTTTTCTCTATAAAAAATTAGACTTCGCCATCCTCTGCAGTGCTGGAGGCTCTTGTGCATTTTGGTGAGCATCTAGTTGTTATTTGGCCCTCAACTGTTATCATGATAGAAAACACTGCAGGGCCCGAGGCTCTTTAAAGAAACCCAGAGAGATCTAAATTAAGACTGTGACTGACATTGGTCGCGATGTTGGCGAGAAGGCTGTAATCAGCGCTGGTTTTGTGTAGACAGTGGGACCATCCACGGCTCGCTGAAAAAATTCTGGTCCGACCTCAGAGCTGCTGGCTTACACACAATAGGAAGACATAGTGTAGCTGTCTGCTCTAGTTACTTCAAGACATCATTGGTTTATGACAGAGAACTAACTCTGACATCAAGAGTTCGTAAATGTTACAACCTAATCAATATCTGTGATTATAGACAACCCTCTCTAAGATTCAGACATTTTTGAAATTTGGCTTCTTAATAATTCGAACTTTGATAACCATTATACTTAAATTCTAAGTTACTTAAAGATGTAAAATAAATGATATGAAAGGCTAAAACAATCATATTCCGTAATCTACGTAGTCTGACTTAACTTCGCCAAAACTCCGTGAAACTCCGTGGTAGATCTCATCAATCATGACACTTGTCACAAATATGAATGAACCTTCAGTTCTTAGTTCAGTTTTGATTTTTCATTGATCATATAAACTTGAGTGCAGTAAATACTCAAAACTAGCTAAACTAAACTGATTTAATCTTGTATTTTGATACATCTGACCATTCCTAAAATCCTGAAATCTACATTTGAAACACATGGACGTTTTAGGTATTTGAGGGTGAGCATCCTTTAACACCCATACGTCATTTCATATGTCTAAGTCCTGCTTTGTTTTACTGTTTTCTGTGTTTTTTGTTGTGTTTAAACACCTTCCTGTCTCACCTGTCCTGCATCAGCCTCGTTAGCGCTGCCCTGTCGCCATTAGCCAATCACCTCCTTTCCTGTTTTATCGTCTTGTTCACCTCCACCTGACTCTTATTTCCTCGTCAATTTGGTTTGTGTTTAAGTCCAGTTGTCAGTTCAGTCTTGTTAAAAAAGTTTTGATTTGGTGCCTTCAACAATCCTCCAAGAGTCTTTTCTTTCAGCCTTTTTTCTAAGAGTGCAGGATAACACAGTTTCTAGATCGACCAACTTTTACACAAGAATATAGTATTAAATTTATGTATTGTAAATGCAAATTAGTGGGGACAGAATTCAAAAACGGTAACAGAACTTGACACTACAAAAGAGAGTTGAGTCTTTTACATACAGTATAATGAAAGTCTCTGCTGTCGCTGCTCTTTTAGAGGAAAAGAGTGATGTTTTTGACGTTATTTAAGCCTCTTCTTACAATATCATTATTTTAATTTATTGTCGTTCCCGTTTACATCCACCATTTTGAACTGCGAAGGATGAGCAGTTGGCCACAGCTCTACAAACCCTGATTTCAGGCTTGTATAAAAGTAGATGGACCATGATGAGTACATGTATGATTATGGACGCTGCTCTCTGCCTCAAATGAACGGTTACAGGATGTGTCAAAGCAGTTATACTACATGAAATATGAGGGATTTTCCTCATTTTTTCATCCTCGTTTGACTTGCTACTGCATGACATGCCAACTAAAAGAGCTGGACTTTAATAAACTGATGGCTAATGAAGCCTAATCCCATCTTTTCCCCTTTAGAAGACTTGTTATTCTCCCTCAAGAGGGCAGTGTTTGAATGGAAGAGCCTCCATCTGTCAGCACTCATCAAATCACAGGGATACGAGCGATGCCAAGAACTTGTATGAGAGTGAACATGCATCTCCAAGTCTATTTTATTTTATTCAAAACAGATACAAAGAATATAGAACATTTGATTCCCATGTAAAACCTCAGATAAACTCAAACTATCAACACATGGTGTCTGAAGAGTGTTTTATTAGAAGATTAGGAAAGGGGTTGATGAAGGTCGGTGGATTTCTCAAGATTGCACCGAGAGATCGAGGCCTTGCTGGGATTTTTCAAACAGAACATCTTGTTGGTTTGAATTTCTCTGCTGAGAGTTGTAATAATGGATAATTAATGTGAGAGATGAGTGATGAAGGTGTTTTCAGCCTCGTATCAGACAGCGTAACACCTAAATGCGAGGAGCTCGATGAAGCAGTGGAATGACTTCATTTCGACACCTCGAGTCAAAAAATAAATCACCTCGAAATCGCCTGAATGCTTCTTAGACACAAAACTGCAGGAATCAGGAGGAAAAATATGCTTTTTGTTCATTTAAAAACATATAAAACAACAACGAAGTGCGATGTGCAGATCAGCTGCTTCGTGAAACAACATAATCCAACAAGATTTTGTTCCTCTCTCTCCTTCCTTCTCCTCTACTTTCCTTTCCCTTATTCTCTTTTTCCTCTGACTTCTCTTAGATCGTCCTCGATTTATTTTTCTCTTCTTTCCACTGCTTTTCTTCCTCATCTTCATCCATCTCTTTTCCTCCTCTCCTTTCCTTTCCTCTGAAATCTCTTCTCTCATTTCCTGTCTTGTCCCCTTCACCTCTTTTGTCATTTCCTTCTCATCTCATCTCTTCCTCCCTTCTCCTCTTTTCTAATTTTCCTCTCTCCTCCTGTCTTTATTGCTCATGCTCTCCTCTTCTCTCCCTTTCCTGTCTCCTTTCCTCCTCTTTTCCTCTCCTCCTTCCTTTCCTGTATCATCTCTCTTCCTCACCTCATTTCATTTCATTTCATTTCTTCTCTTCCTCTCTTTTCTCTTTTTCCTCTTATTTTCTCTCCCCTGTCCTTATCTCCTCTCCTCTCCTCCTCCTCCTCCTCCTCCTCCTCTCCTCCTCCTCCTCTTTTTCCCATATTCTCAATGAATCCCTCTCCCAGGTTCAACCCCTCCCACTTTGTGTAAGCGCTTAATTGTCAGCACTGACGGAAACTTGCGTAGGCTTAAATACCGCGTGCGCCTCGTGCATTGAGGGTGGATCTGATCAACTTGTCTAGGCGGGCATCCCTCTCTGTCTCTCTCTCTCTCTCTCTCTCTCTTTCTGGTATTTGTGTGTGTGAGAGTGTGTGTGTGTGTGTGTGTTTAAGAGTGTGTGTTCCTCCTTTCCTTCCTCGTGCGCTCTTTTTTTTTTGCGTTATTCCCACCGCAGACCGTCAAACATGCAGGTGTCTCTGGCCCTCCTCGTCTCCAGCTCGGCGCTCCTGCTGCTCCAGGGATGCTGCACCGCCGTGAAGGGATGGAAGGTACTAAAAAATGATGCTACGGAGATTTTACCGGAGTACCGGGAAAACAGCCGGACACCTCAGGAGGCGATGATCCAGGCGTCCAACGGCAGCAGCAGCAACAACAACAACAATAACAACAACAACAACAACAACAACAACAACACTATGAATAACAGGGCGAAAAACGGCGGAAGAACCGCAAACACAGTCTCCTACAGTAAGTCCTGCTTTAAGTTGATTAAATGTTCAAATTAAGTAGAAAAATGGCATGTTTGAGCTGTTTAGAAAAAGGTAAAAATAAAAGTCTTACAATTAAAATTATGCGCAATATTGAAATTATTATTCTGGTCAATATGAAGCGAATCTGCGGGCTGAACTTTATTTATAGGCAGCGTTTAAAAATTACACAAATATAGTAAAAGGATTATATAAAACATATAAAGTGATGCTTTGGGATAATCTTTAAGATCAAACTGTTAATCTGTAAAACCCACTTCATGCTTGAGACCACAGTTTAACCGCATAAATAACTTAGTGGTATACTTTAGGTTTTTATTCTTGTTTATTTCAAAAAACATCAGAAAAACATAAATTGATTTCAGATTTTGCGAGAAATTGGTGGTTGTGGCTGTCCCACATCTTTTTTTATTTCAGGCCTCAAAATTGTAAAATAAAACTGACCTCATAATAAGTTTTACTTGTGTTTTTAATCTCATGTTTTTCAGCTTTGTTTTAAAAATGGTTTTACAAGACTTTATAAATCTTTCAACGCTTTTTAAAAAAAAAAAAAAAAAATCTTGTGGGGGTTGAATCTAGTCCAAATTCGTGGATCTCATTTGCAAAAAAACACACACACACACACACACAGAGACAACTTGGCTTTTCATTTTCACGCTGATTTCACTGATTAAGAGCAGCTCTGCTGTGTGGGAAGTGTGTTTTCTTGCTTAATCCTTTGCCAAACTTGAGGGTGATGAGAGCGTCACAGAAACATTCTTGTGGTTTCTTCCTCTACGCAATTTTGAAGTGGAGAGCAAAGTGGAGAGACATCAGGGCTCTTTTCACACTGTTTTCCAGGTTATTTCCTTCTCTTTTAATGCTTTTAGTCAAGCTCTACTTACGCCCTAACTATTTGATTGCAACAACATGTCCCCCGGTTACAGAAAAACCCCACGGTTTGCTCTTCAGGAGGGGGGGGTCTTTTGGGGTTTTTTTGGAAATTGCTTTTTAAATGCAACACTGCCTCTGAGAATGATTCCCACCTGTGTTCAGGAAAGGTTGTATGTTCTGATTGAGCGGCGCATGTAGGAGTCTCAGGCTTGTTCTCAGGGATTCAAGACGGATGTTCTCACAGTTTATCCTTCGTTTGATTACGGTCGCTCACGCCGGAGATCAGACACGATCGATTTGATTAGAAGAACGACAAGTCAGGTCTGTTAATCTGTTTAGGATCATTTCCACCTCAGGAGCAAGAAATCTGCACACTGAGCTCACTCATGCTTTGTGTTAATTTTATTTTTCATCCCATAAAAGGGGTGGAAAAAGACATCCCCTTGTTTTTATATGGATGAGCAGCGTAAGTGTTGAGTTTCACACAGGGAGGCTAGATATTTCTGGATTATTTCTTTATCCATCTCTTCACTTTCCTCCTGGGATGACTTCCCAGGGTCCCTGTGGGGTCACAGCAGAGGCTTCGACCAATGGCTGGCCTCCCTCCGGTCCTCTCCCAGGGCTCGTCGCTCACCACCGGGGGGAAGAAGAACAGCTCACGCAACCGTTACAGTAGTCTGGTGTGAGATCCCCTGTTTTTTTTTTAGGCCACCATCATTAGTAATGATTTTTTCAGGCTGAGAGCAGAGGAGGAAATGTAAAGGAAGAGAGAGCGAGACGGAAACAGACACTCAAGAACAAGACAACCTGACATTTTGGGTGGTAATTGGTGCAAAAACGCCGCCCGGTGCGTGTTGTGGATATTGTATACCGCTGTGGTTTCTGCAGCCACAGAATAACACAAGATCAGGTTCTCATGGGGAGAGAAAAAAGGAAGTCACCTCATATAAATCCTTTGTTTAGGCCTTTTTTTTTGCAAAGAAAGCCACAGAGGAAAACAGATCCGTCTCAGAGTGTATCATTTCTGAACCGACAGTTTTCTCTTACACCCAGATTGTAAAAAAACACGGGGCGATAACTCATGCATACGGCTGTTAAAAAGCTGTGGCTGAAACATCGGATTACAGGCTGACTCCGTCCTCTCGGATCAGTCTGGCGGATGTCCAGTTGGTGCAGAATTGTACAGTTGCAGCGCTGCCTTAAAATAACCAGACAGCTATTTACTCCTCCATCACCACATACATTTCCTGAGGGCCAACGTTGTATGCCAGCTTTTTTCTCCCAGTCCAAACCTCCATTAGGTTTGATTGAGCTGTTTAATGGCCCTCTGGTCTGGATTTGCTATCAGCTGATTGCTGCCAGCTGGATTTCTTTGTCAAGCCCAGTCGTCAGCTAATGATCGGACCATGATTCAGATTCAGAAACTGTGATCTGATCCCAGTGGCTTAAATCGGTACTTAAACGTACAAATTAAGTTATATTCGTAAAAAGTTTACTTTGTGGCTGCACTTTTGGGTTTCGAAATGACAGAATTAAAGCAAAATGCTGCTGCCTGCTCAGTTTTTATGTGGCTTATGCTTGTTTTTTCAGTTTGAGCTCATGATGACATAAACAGAATTAGAGAAATTAGATGTCGGTCTTTGCTGGGATTAAACCGAGCTGCAGCACTTAAGCAGTTAATCTGAATGTCCTTTGAAAGTGTTTGTTTTGGGCTGAAGTCATGAGTGTAAACTGCGATCTCCTGCTCTTGAACCCAGGTGCCTCGGAGCTGAGCTGCAGGGAGCTGCGATCCACCCGCTACATCACCGACGGATCCTGCCGCAGCGCCAAACCGGTGAAGGAGCTGGTGTGTTCGGGCCAGTGCATGCCAGCACACCTCATGCCCAACTCCATCGCTCGCGGCAAGTGGTGGAGGAGTAACGCTTCGGACTACCGCTGCATCCCCGCACACTCCAGGACAAGGAGGGTCCAGCTGCAGTGTCCCAACGGCAACACTCGGACTTACAAAATCCGCGTGGTCACCTCCTGCAAGTGCAAGCGCTTCAGGCCCCACCACAACCAATCAGAGGCCAAGGAGGTCCCGAAGAGGCAACGCAACAGGAAGCACAATCGTTTGTCTCAAGATCAGAGCAAGAACAACACGCCGTTGACTGGCAACTCGTACTGATGCTCCACTTCGGCATCAAAAGAACAGACACCAAAGCAAACTCACATACATGCACATTTTACACGACACACCAACCAACACGTCTCCTTCAAATAGGAAGGAGATGCAAAAAAAGAAAAATTTCAAAGAGAGCGAATTCATAAGCTAATTGCTGGGCTGATTTTAAGTCATCAGTCTTGTTTGTTTCAGCCACTTGTCAGCATTTTTGTGAACTTTGCTTATTTGCATGACAAAAATGAGTCAGTGCCGGGGTTTGGCACAACTGTGACTGGTCAGGAGATGTAGCAGCATGTTGGATAATAAATATCTGTGTCCCCCCGCCCCCCACCAACAGCTTGAACCTTCCTGAACTCGGGTTCGTCCTCCACTCAAACCGATTTCATGTTAGCATAATGAGAAGTCCTCCCAGAGGCTTCAGGCCCATCTGTGCAAACACCCAGCGGATGCAGAGCTGCAACGCACCACAACCCTGTTTAAAGCTGAAAAGGTGTAGCTTCGCTCCAAGATGGTTGTAATCCATCTCCTTTCGGCCGTATGTGGAGGGGATGGTGGCAGCTCTGGGGGCTCAGACCGGATGATGTCGACAGGTTTTTTCGAGAGGCCCCGGCCTCGTTAGGACGGCCCTCTCCACGCTGCTGCAGCCCCAACCAGGTCTGTCGATTACAGTAGCGTCTTTCCCACGACTAGACACAAAGGGTGAGGAGAGACAGAGAAGGAGAAACGGGAGGAGAAGCAGATTCGTCAGCCTGAACACCGAGGGGAAACTCTGCAGTCCTGTGACTCCTCTTAATTACTAAATGAGCCCATTCCTGTGCTTTTTGCCTCATAAAAAGCCATTTCCTCTAGACGTAGCCAGTTCCTGTTTGCTGAAATCACACTGAAAAAAGTGCACATGTGTGTAGGAGGCATCTGAAAATTGTGCGTGGTTGTGTTGTTACCTAGGGGCAGAGCGTTTTCCAGCACGCCCACACCGGAAATCTGCTGCAACCGGCCAAACAGAGCAGCGATCGAGCGTCCAAAGCCGAGATCCATCCGTCGTGTTAGCCTGCAGGACCCACAGACACCTCCACTCCCAGTCTGTAGGTAGCTCAAACAGGAAAGATAGGGACAAAAATAACATAATGAAAACAATAATTCAGCTTTTATCATTAGAATCCTGCAGGAAGAGGAAGTGGCGATACCCCCAGTTTGTCCGTCAGTGCAGACAACACAACCTCCTTCCTCAGCAGAGCCTCCGACGGGACTTTGCTTCATGAAGAATATTCACAATGTTTCCACATATTGTCAGCATTCCCGCTGTTTTTCCGCTCATATTGCTTCCTGATTTTGGTTGTCTAAACTGTACTGACAATGTTTGCTTCTTTTTCCGATTGTATGTTTGAAATAGCAACTGGAAGGGTTTGGTTTTTGTTTTGTTTTTTTCCGTGTAAGCTGAGAGCTGTGATGCGTTAACGTGATTGTACATATCATACCTGTGTGGTCCCACCTGACGGGCTGTTGAAGAGGGACGGATGGAGGGAGGGAGGGAGGGCTGTTTCCTACAGACACAAAGAAGGACTGTTATAAAGAATGAACTGCATATTTATTTTTTATTTCCACATTTAAATTATTTATGCAACCTTTTGTAGTAAATGATAGCCATTATTGTCATATAGTATGATAGAGACGTTGGAAATAAAATACTGTACAGTACATGAATAAAGTAAAGGCAGATATATTTGAACAAGCTGACTTATTTGTTGTTATTTATTGATATGTTATTTTAAAATGAATGCACATATTGGATTTATTATGACTTTTAGCACACTATAATGTAGTTATGAGCAGATATTCGTGTTTATTCATGTATTTGCAAGCAGTTTTTATAAGTTGAGGCTGGTGTTTAAGAAGACAATAAATGACAATAAAGAAAAAAAAGTTACACTGTTAATTAACCAAAACTTTATAAAAGTGTTTTCGAGTACTTTACAGTGTGTCATAAACCATTTACCACCAAACCACCAAATGTTTATTTAGTGTTTTCAAATGCTAAATATAGGAGGTAAAATTTATGTGCTGCTGTGTTGCCTTTACTTGCACATGCATTCTTAGGAAAAACTCTAAACTTGGATGTCTGATGTCTGTGCATAGAAATTCATGCATTTTTGAGGCTGAGCGTCTGCACAGCTTTGCAAAAGAAGAAGAAGAAGAAGAAGAAGATCTTTACTCTTGAGATTTCTGCTCCGTCACAATACCAACATTTCTTTGTTTGTGAGGGTGGATATGAGCCTCAGCCGTCATTCAGCATCATTCCTCTTCTCCCTCGAGGCTTCAGACTCGATTCGCTGCGAGTTTGAGAGTTCAAAACGCATCCCTGCCTCTTTGCTGTATTTCTGAGCTCTCTGTGCATGCTTGTCATATCTGGAGCGAACAGTACTACCAGTGCTCGGCGAAGCTTTTGACGTGCAGTGGAACAAGAGTTATGCAACGCGGGCACAGAAAATGTGACCTGCTAAATGAGGTGTTTAAGCTAAGTTTTATCTGCAATGTAATTTTTAATCACCGGTACAAGAGCTCCCTTAGGGGGCAAATAAACTCAGTGTAAACACAAAACAGACGATCACTGTGGCAACTGGGCCTGAGAGGGTTTTTTTTTTTTTTTTTTTTTTTAATTTCGTGCCAGTGGAGAAAAGTAGATATTAAATTTCGCTACGTCATCCATAATGTGCAATCATTATGTCACGTTGGAACAGTTTTCCAGCAGCGAACACACACATGCCATGCTTTTTACTCAGGCAACCAGCATGAACCAAGTTTTCCAAGAAAGTCAAGAACACACACTCAAGAGCGGCGGTTCGTGAGCAGTGCCTAAAAATATTGATGCTGACAAAGCATCTGCCCCGCGTTACTGTGCACACACACACATACACACACACACACACACGGCGACCTGCAGGTGACCCCGTAAAAACCCGGGGAAAACATGAGAA
>JAQMCX010000033.1:92168-148978 GCA_029814765.1 Acanthurus leucopareius
CACACACACACATACACACACACACACACACGGCGACCTGCAGGTGACCCCGTAAAAACCCGGGGAAAACATGAGAAGTCAGGGATGATCTATTCTCAACAAATGCAACGAGCCTACGACACTTCGTTCAGGCCCCAATGTGTCATCAGTGAAGTTCTGAATACCAGGTGCAGGAGTCTCCGTGGACCCCCCAGCTCTGTGTAAGAAACCGGACTCGATGAGGTACACACAGCGCCAAGAGTTCACAAACAGTCCTCGGTTGACTCATGGCATCTATATGACATATTTATAGAACTGACGTACTCCTCACAATAAATGATAACTGGCTGCCTTTGTGGGAGAAGAAATCACAGGACTGAGCTGAACTGTGGGAAAAGTCACTCAGATCTCCGTGTTCGCTCACACTCCATTACCTTTATCTCTCAATTGATGGGTTTTTTTTAAGCTAATCGCCGTTTCCAAACAAAACTCCACGCTGCAGTTTGAATTAAGTCGTCTCATCTCGCCACGTCTTCAGACTGGAGAGAAAAGGACCTACAGGGTTTCGTTGAGAGAGGCCTGCTGCTCGCAAACATTTCTGTTTCCACCTTTGAACTCACACAATGGAACAGTAAAAATATCTCATTTCAGCTTCGAGCGCCGCAAGACTTATCGTTCAGCACGTAGCCAGAAAGTTGTCTAGGAGGCGGCCACTTGAGCGGCCGAAGCCCTGTCAACACAGACCAACTGATGTTCTGCCAAACGCATAAAAACGAGAGAAATAAAACAGTTTGTTTATCATCTAGAAATATAGAGATGCTTGCCTGGTGTGTGTGTTTTTGCCAGCGGTATTCGTCTTAGTGAGTCTTTAGCACCAGTGGAAACTGTCTCGAGGTGACATTCATAGCATGTGAAACACTTTCTCCCTCATGCCAAAATCTAAACCCCATAAAAGTTTTTTTTAAATTGCTGTGTTTCTGGTTAGCGGCCTGTGCAGTCGCATTGCTTAACAATGTTACAGGCTGTCCAAGAAGTTTATTGAGAAGGAATATGTTTACCAAAAGCATAACATTCAGACCTTCGTCAAGGATTACATAAAGTCAAAATGCCTCTACACCCCCGGTAGTTTCATCTCCAGGCCTTCCAGTCAAACTTTTCCAGGAGCGGATATTATTGCTCAAGTCAAACACATATGGACGATGACGGATGTACTCGGAGACGGATGTTTGTGCTCCTCCAACCACTCCCTTATCAGGTCATGAGCGCTAATAGCTTAAAACAAATGGAAACCAGAAGACAAGTCTGGCTGCCTAAAGGAATGAGGAACGTGGAAAGCAAAGTTCAACTAATTTTGTGTTCGTCCAGCGACGCAGCCTTTGGAAGGTGGATTGTATTTCCTGCAAGCTGAGAGCGTAATTCTCAGCAGGGAAAGGGGAAAAAGCTGGGGTCATGACGGAGGCGAGACCCAAAGACGTCCTCCGGTGCTAACGTCACAACCCAGACTGCATCTTTAAGGGTGATTCATGTTGTTTTTCATCACTCCGAGTGAAACCTACGGTGAAACAAACTACCTCTGCATCCACAGGAAGATGTGGAAGTAGGTTACACTTTTTTTTTTCCCAGAGATGGACAGTAGCACCACACGGGTCAGGAGGTTTCCACTGAGCCATGTAAGCCTCGGTCTCTCAGCTGAGACCAGGCATGTAGAGAGGCGAGCCAACCATATGTGCTCAGGACAACAGGAGGTGCAGGGGATAGGAAACAGGGCTGTCAACAAACAATTCTAAACAACCACAGCACGCCCCAAAGGTTCTGCAGGCAGAGCGCATTTCCTTGCGTAATCGTTACCTTATGGACCCGGTATCTTGTAGAAACATTAACGAAAAAATTAATTCAGTCATGTTTGAACAGATAAGCTATTTCTCTTCTGGAATAATTAAAAAAAAGGGTTTTGTTTGATATCTGGTATCTATAAAAGTTTGATTGCATCCAATGTTTTGGACGTTTAAAACATGTGAGGGTTAGATATATTTGCTGTGGACTCTGTTGTAGGTGTGTGTTATGTTGTGTGTGACTGAAAACGCATGCAAAGGGCCGATCTAACACATGGAGCAACACGAGTTTACACAACCTGTCAGTCTGTAGTTAGCTTACGGTCAGTGAATCGGAGGAACTCAAGGAAAGCTGACATGAGCAGGGTCAAGTCCTCCACACGCAAAATCAATTAAAACATCTGACGTTCACGTACATTTGACGTGAAATAAACTCTTACGCTGTTGAATTATAATAGTGAAACTGCAGATCCTCATTTAATAAGGTTATAGAGCAAAGTTTCCCCCCTCTGCCGATACAGAGATCCTTCTGGGTTCAGTTTCAGAAGTAAGAAAACCTCATTAATAATCCCTCTGACGTCTATAATGACAGCAATAATGAAAATCCAGCATTGGAACAGAGCCTTTTTCAACATTATGTCATCTGACTTTCCTCATATGTCCAGATAAGGCTGGCAGCCTTTTTTTAATTATCTGATACCAATGTTTTTTTTTAATATAAGCCCTGGAAAACATCACAGCATTAAAAAATAGGAAGTTTATCTAAGATGTCTTTAATTGCAGCAGAACAGACAAACAGAAATACATTAGTATTAGTATTACTATTACATTAGTGGAGTGCACAAGTGATTTTTTTTTTTTATATGGACTAAACCAAGACATGCTCTCAGCTAAAATCCCAAAGTTTTAAAGTTTAAATAGCAAGTGATGTTCTGAATGTCAAAAGTATTAAAAGTTAAACTTTAGGAATAAACTTTATTATCTTCCAGATGGATCAATGAAAGAAAAGCAGATGTCAGTTAAGGTTATGACCTCAACACTGTCTTTGCTTAAAAATTTAAGGAGTGCACATTTGGTTTAATTTTCAGATACAGTAGAACAATTTTAGACTTTTTGAAATAAATGAAAATAAAAATAAAGTGTCATAATTCATCCAGTTTTTAGGTAAATGTGACTTAAGTGATTTTTTGATTACTGTAAAGAACTTACAGTCAGCTCATTTAAAAAAAAACATTAAATTTTGGTGATTCTGCCACAAAAGAAGGTGTAAAACTTTCTTTCCACAAGTTATTTCAACTTAATTTGAAACTTCTTCTCATGAATGACTCCAGAGGATCAACACGATTGTCTGGGAATGTTTCCTGATTCGGCTGCTTTAAAGGGGGCGGGTCAATACAATGGTCAGCTTCAAATCGTAATCTTTAATCTAAACGCTCTGATTCTGGTTTAAGAAATATTTTCAAGTGAACAATGAGTGGATACGGTGTTTTCAAATTGAGGCTGACAGAAGAAAACCACAGACAGCATGTTCAAGAACTTTCAGCACTTACAACAAATTCCCAGCTTGACGTTTGACGTTCACACATTTAATGAATTTTAAATTCATCCAAAACGAGCTGACTCACTCCTCTCCTCGCTGTCAACTGGTCATTTGTCAAAAAACGATGACTCAGGTCTCGCCAAGCCCAGCGCAGCGCCGTCTCCCAGGGTGGAGCACAAAATGGCTGCTCCTCGTCTTGTCCAAAATATGACTCAGGAGTTTCTATCAGCGACCATGTCATCTCCAGATGGCGTTTCAGCAAACCGGATGCATTTTTGAGTAATGGAAAAAGTTGCCTTTTTTAATTTTAGCCTCATATATTATCAGCCTGCACTTATGCACGTTTAACCTGTAACTACAGTATATATGCACACAAAATCTTAAGGGAAACTCACACACACACACACATATGCATAAAATTATTGGTCATCCAAAGCACCTAAAACATGTTTCCAATAAGGCAAGTTTAAGCTTCAGGCATTTCTGAAAAATACAATGCGTGGAGGGCTCATTAAAGCTCGCCCGCTTTAAGAGCACACAGAAACAATTAAATCTGCTGCAGATGATTTTTAAACAGGAGCAAAGTATTTGTGTGGGCGGCAGACACGGCGAGTTGAGGATTATGCATCCCATGACAGATTTATGACAGGCAGTAGTCAGTCTCTAACCAAAAACCCTTACAGACACACATACCGAGAGTGAATCAAACCAATTTTCTTGATGTCATCATTGCAAACCGCAGTGGTGCTGATTGCATTAAATATGGTGGTGCCAATCAGACCGTGACTGGTGACCCAGTTCACCCCGAACCCTCCCTTCTCTTCCCTTTACGAAATATTTTGGTGCATCACAGCTGATTCTGATAATGACAAAGTGAGGATTATTTTCTGTGGCATTAAATCACCACAACGGCTGAGCGGTCGTGCCTACTCGCAGCTCTTCGCTCGCGGCTGGAGGAGTGTGTCTCGTGTAGCCCATCTCGAAAAAAAAACCACAGACACCGTGCTCAGTTCACTGGCATTGCAAAATACACTGCAAGAATGAGAAGTAAACAGTTGCATATTCTCCTTCCCAGAACAACAAACTGGAGTTGTTTTTTTTTTTCCCTTCAGGGTTTATGGCTACTTCCACAGACAAGCCGGTGCCTTTGTGCTTGTTTGTATGTTTATGTCATAGTTCCTCAGCTGGAGAGGTTATTTTAGGGCACAAGCGTAGCGTTGCAATGCTGCATCCTTCACCCCAAACTTGATAACATTCCTCTGAAACATGCACAGATATAAACAGTCAGTAAATTCAGCTGCGTCTCCACATGGAAGCTCTTTTATTTTTAAGGCCTGCTACTGATTAATCAGGCGTCAGTTGTTGGGTTTGTGTTTTTTTGGTTTTGGTTTTTTTTAGTTTTATTCTGACCCCCTTGGATTAGCTCAGTGCAATCAGCTCCAAGTACGAAGGAAATTGCTTCCTATCCGTGAAACCGTGGGTGCAAGACCCAGGAGAGGCTGCGGCCGATATCTCCACAATCTCACCCAGCTTAGGAGAGTTTAAGATCAGGATCAATTCAGCTCTGCAGCCCTTATCAGATGTCAAAGAGCCTCTGGAACTGTGCGTCTAATTCGGTGTCCCAGTCTTGACCCAAGTTGCAAGGAGGGTTGCTGAAACTATATTATTTCTATGTGGTCAAAAATAACATCCCAGAATCAAATTTTCTGTGAAACAGATGATTCTGGGTGGATCCATTAGCTTTTATGCAGCTATAAAGTAATATTTTCCTGAGAAAAATAATCTTTTTCCTTTAAAAAAAATCTAGTCATTTGTGCTTGGCAACCTTCGCTGGGTCGACAAACAGCAGCATAATTGATAGCTGGGCATGACGATCAAACGCTATGATCACTTTCCTCATGGAAATGGTCCTCTCCGGGAAATATATATGGTGTGAGAGCGAGGGAGTGCGATACAGGGGTGTGGGCAGGATTATTAATGTTATGACAGCTAAGGCTAATTGTTCATAAAGTACGTTTATGAGAAAGTGTCTCTTTTTATGAGTCACAGTCTACCATCTGTCTTTTTGCTGAGAACCTTTCCTTTTAAAAACATCAAGTGTTTGCATCACCGTCCCTAAATTCTCACAGAGATCAGGAGAAACGTGGGACCAGACTCAAAAATAACCCACAGCCTTTGTTTTTGCTGTATATGATGATCCATAACTCATCTATCACCCTTAGTTAAATGCAGATGGCGACAGTCTTTTTCCTTACTTTTTACCTTCTTTGGTTTTGTGCGGTCGAACTCAGATGCCTGAGTTTCGTTGTTGCTTGGAGAAGATTGGAGAGGATCGTTTCATGCCGTTATCACACTGAGCTGAGATCGCTTCCTCAGTCAGCATATCCGAACAAGGAAGGAAGGAACATTGAGCAAACTGTGTGTTTTCTGCCTCCACCGAAGAGGAAGAGACAGCGAGAGAGTTGATTCACCCAACAGATGGACTCAGATGAATTTAGATAATTAAATGTCTTCCAAAATCATCTCATGGACAGAAGATGGAGCCTCAATCACAGAACGTTAAGAAAAAACACATTTTGATTGACATTGGCGGGAAACTTGCACATCTCTGCACAATTTTATTTTTTTTACAAATATGAATAACACGTCTCTGCACCAAATTGAAATATGGCTGCAAGACAGCAAGGCCAAGCAACTTCTTGAAAGATGGATACATCAACAGGGATGAGATCTTTATGACATGATCATATTTTGCAGCAACTTGGCAAGAAACATGCGCGTTCAGAAATACGTCCTATAAATAAAGCCTGATTGCTGTCGTGTCAACAGTTAATTACGCAGGAAGACACTGAGTTTCCCCCACAATCCCTCCAGTGTAAATGATGTGTTCTGTGTCTGCTTCAGACTCAGTTTCTATCTGTCTGGATGGGGATGAAATACTCTTTAAATACTGAACAGAAACTAAAAGAAAATACACATAAGCTATGGCAGCACTATTTACAATTCCAGTCATACTTTTCTGATTAACTTGAAGCGTTTTGTAATCTCAAACCCTCAGATGTTACAAAAGAGATCTTGTTTTTGTGTGAAAGGAATTCCAGGAGTGGAGAGCCACTTGTGCAGACTCTTGTTTAATCCTTTAAAGTCACAAGAGTGCAGATCCTCTTATAAAACCTTGTTGCAGTCAACATGTCCGGGCCTCCCATCAGGCCCTTTGACTACACTTCAGGGTCTGATGTGGCTCAGGTCACCGTTCGAGACGCCAAGGGCCCACCCAGGTCCAGCTCCAGCTCAACACCCATACTTACACAGGCAATAAGTATTTGGACACCTCATAGTGTGGAAATATATATATTTTGACTAGGTTCCATTGGTATGATCAGGGAATGATTGATTAATATTAGCGCTACAGCACACATTAAGATTTTATGAATATTGTGCCACCAACTTTGTGGAAACAGTAAAGGGAAGATCTGAAGATCTGCACAAAGCTCTCACTTAATCCAGAACCAGCACAGTTGGGATGAATTTGATTGCCTTCTGCAAGCATCACCTCATTAATGTGCCTCTGGGTGAATGACAGTAAATCCCAACATTCCAAAATTTTGTGGAAAATCCTCCTTTTAAAAGCCAGGTTAAATAAAACAATTTGTTTGAAAGGATCAGTGGATCAAGTTTAAATTCAAACCAGTACTTCTGACTCATAGACTCACATCCTTGGTCGATTGCAAACCATTTTGACGGTGCTGACCTTTGAGGAAATGGCTAACCAAAGAGTCCAAAAATGGAGGAAGCTAGTATTGTTGTTAGCTTAGCTATGCTGCACCAACAAACTCTGCAAGTTAATGGTACAAATACAGACCAAATGTGTGGATTTAGTACCACATTCCTTAAGGCGCAAATGAGCTAATAGATAGTTAGCAAGTTTGTAAAGAGTTCATTTACTATTTTTGAATGAAATGATGTACTATCACCAAAACAAAAATGTCACAGCAGAGAATGAATAAAGAATCTCAGTGAGGGAATGACTAGCATCTGGCTAACACTCGTCATGTTGCTAACTGCTAGCACACTAGCAGCTGGCTAATTTGCTAGCAGTCAGCTCACCAGCTTGTTCACCTATTAGCCGTGCTAATAGTTATTATCACACCAAAAGTGCTAGGGGAGTAAATGTCACAGTAGAAAAAAAATAACCTTAAGAAGCTTTTGACTGAAACAACTATGCTACTAGCTGGCTAGTTTGTTAGCAGTTAGCTTCCCAGATACGTTTCCCTCTGTTGCTGCAAACATAGAATCAAATATATTGTGAAGACGCAGTAGATAAAAGTCGGTAGATAAAAGTTCACTGGCTTAGAATAAGATTTTCAAAAATCACATGTGGATGTAATGTTGAAGTGTCCTTCTTTGCATGGAAGACTTCAACTTTAGACCCTTCATTGCCATCACTGAGAACACTGCAACCCTTCAGGCAGATCTGGATCAGATCTGTGGACGATGAGAAACATGATTGGAACAGCAGACTAGCTCAGGGTAGTTTTGGTGGTCTGCTTCACTTCCACCTCTGGTATGTCCATATTACAAACTGCAATCACTTCCTATCTGCAGAAGAACTGTTACAAGCGTGCAGTTCGTTTCAATGTCAGATGTCTTTTTTTTTTCCTCTTCCCTTTCCCCCCTCAAACATGTAATAGCATTCACCGCGCTGTGTGCGGACAGACGGGGAGAGCGCTTTCTGCTCCCATAAATAAGGCCGAGGTTGCCTCCAGCCTGTTTCATCCATCACTGGGCTGGAGTTGTGTTTGTGGAGCAGGAGGGGAGCGACGGGGGCCCAGATTCATCCATGTTCCCAGCAGCCGTTCCCCTGTGGGAACTTCACACAGCCATTAAACACCTCATGGCAGCCCGTTAGCTTTTGGGCCAGCTGAGCCGAAGAGAGAGCTGCAGTCCCACCAGCTCTCCTCTCGTCCCCGCGGACATGTCAACAGGTTTTTCATTTAAAGTTTTAGAGCACATCTCGGGCACATAAGGCTGCTGATATAGGAGAAAAGGCGGCACACAAAAAAAACGTCAGACTTAGGGAGGATCACACCGGTGTAAACGCAGGATTTGAAAATACAGAAAAGTTTGGATTTGGTCAAGGAAACAGAAATAATTGCTCACATGCAGCAAATCTACGATGTCAGAAAGTTTTCGTTTATTGCAGCCGAGAAGAATAATGAGGCTATTTTGTTGAATTACAGTGCAGCTGATATGACTTTAGAACAGGTGTTCAACATGATCCGAAATCAACCCTGAAGGCTGTTTGAACTTCACTTTACTGCACACCGAATGAAAATCGACAGCTTTTGACTGTTCAACGTGGAATCGGTTCGTAACGACTCTGACTTTCAAATTTTTATCTCATTAAATAAAAAAAAAAAACCCTCCACGACGAAGCGTTATATAATCAGCGGTTCTGTTCAACTACTTTAGGGCCTTTTCGCTTCTCATCCTGACGGTAATTGTGAGGTCATTTTGAAGACCTCAGGATCCATGACGACGGCGAATCCTTGGACAAACACAGATGACTTCGGGATGTCAGCGGGCCGGCGAAGCCTGTGGTTTGAGTCTGAGGGGATGCGATAGCGTCTAATATGCCCTTAAATCACCCTTGGGAGTGAAACGAGGTGGTTTTTATGAGGGAGTGGAATGCAGGTGTTGAAACTGACAGATTCCCAAGTTTTTTAAAAGCGTGCATCTGGACTAATAAAGCCCCTCCGTTTATAAAGACAGGGCAGGAGCCAGATATGTGCTTTTGGGCAACGTCACTTCTCACTTTATTAAAAAATTTAAAAGGAAAACAAAATCATAAGCAAACAAAACAAACATTTCTCTCTGCAACCAGTCAAACTCCCATGCAGGAGTCATTTTTTTTTCCCCCCGTCTTGTCGTGGGAGTGGTGCGTTTTTATCTCACCTCACTCCGATTAATTAAAGGAGAATGCCACAGACTCTCGGTGTCTCCATGGGTTTCATGCAGCCATCCCAAAGAGTCAGGCTGGATCACTCAGGCATTGTGTTGTTGAGCAAGACTGAAGAGGTGTCTGCTTCCAGCACTCCTTAAAACCACACTCCACATGCCGGGGATTCCTTCTGACCGCACAACTGGGCAGAAGCAGATGCTTGATTGATGAATAGACTTTGCTAAATGTGTTTTCTTCATCAAACAACTGCAGCGTCTTTGAACTTTGTGACATTTACGAGGTATTATGATGGTGGTTTACTGTTTATTTGTGCAGTGTGAAGTATGTCTTCGGGTTTGTGTGGGAGTGTGACGGTGACTTTTTATGATGTTGTGATGAAATGCCTCATGATTTTGCTACAAACCAGTTTCCCAGTGGGAACAAATAAAGCATATCTATCCATCTAAATATATTTTACCATTTCCTATAAACCAGCCATTAAATAAGGCTGGATAATAATTTCTGGCTTTTAAATCATTAATAAAATGAAATCCAGTTCATTTGAGGACATAATCTAATAAAGAAGAAATTGCTTTACAGCTGTAAAAAGCAAAGAAATTAATAATGTAATTATTTAAGGATTGAAAGTTATCTTCTTGCAAACAAGTCTTCACATCTGCAGTTAATTCAACAAGTTAATTGCAAAGGAAGTAAACATTAGTTCTGCAGACATAAATGTTAATGAAGTTATTGATAAAGGGAAATAAAAGTCTGCAGTTATTTAGAGCAAATGCATGATCCTCATGCTTGGAAGGGATAATGAAAGGAAATTAATATTAAAGCTACATTCTAAATATTAATTTTTAATGAAGTTACTAAACAAAAAGTCTGCAGATATAAATTTTAATGAGTAATTAATGAAGGGTGTAAACATCAAGGATTTATTCATAAATGTTTAGTTTAATTTGAAGTGATTGTTATTAAAGAAAATACATTACTGAGGGGTTTCTGCAATGATGTTACATTGTTAATTGTCAGTTGCTAATAAATTCTCAATTAATTAATTTGTCTTGATGCTTTGCAACCCTTCCTCAGAAGGTCAAAGGTCAAACCAGTGAAAGATCTTTCTTAAGAAATAAATGGCTAAAAATATGTTACAGGTTTATCGAGTTAAAAGGTTGTTAACCTGGAAGCCCCTGTTAATGATAAATAACTGATCAATAATGTATAAATAAATCATTGTCTTACAGTTTAAAAAGTTATTATTGACTTGTCACAACCAATAAATGTTCTTATCTTCTCTCCTGTTAAATATTTATGAACTTTTCCTCCTTTTGAATCTCTCATTTCACTGCTCAGAAGGGAAAACACTTTGCCTGCTCTGTGAGGGGGGAGTGTGTCTGTCTGGTGGGATAGACTGCACACTTATGGAGTATCTCTCTGGGCTCCATCATGTGGTGTGACAGTAAGGACGCGGCCCTGGACCCGTGACAGCACCCATAAGTCTCCATCGAGGCCCCAGGCAGGCTGTCTCTTGACTCTGTGCAGGTGCCTCCTGTTCCTGCCGGAGTCGCCAGCCAGTCAGCCCCTAAATGGCTCTCCTCCGCCTCCTCCACCTCCTCCTCCTCCGCCTCCGTCTCGTCTCGCATCCTCTTTAAGCTGAGCTCCATCACGTCACTCAGTAAGATGTTCCACAGCCATGCAGGGGCTTAGTGTACGACGCCATGTTTAGTCATTAGTGAGCGGGGAGATCTGGCGAGTCGGGCTGCGCTCGGTATCGAATGTCACATCTGACAACGGCTCGAGAGAGGAGCAGCTTATGGGAGTGAGTGAAGGGGAAAGGATCAAAGAGAAAAGCATACTTGTGTTAACTTACACTCTGGTTATAGCACAACATCAAGAGGACACTGCTTATGCAGAGAGTCGCTCGTAAAAACAGGCGAGATTTAAAAACTGGAGGGTGGTGTCCTGCTGAGATGCATTTATTATCTGTCATTAAACAAACTGAAGAAATGCTCTGACATTTGGGTGATTATGCTTACTCACTGTCTTCCCCAGAGTTTAATCTGTATGGAAAATGTGTATTTTAAGCCAGCAGACGTTAGCTTAGCTGAGCAGAAAGACTGGATGCAGCGGGGAAGCAGCCTGCCTCTGCAATCCATACACAAATCCTAATGCAAAAGCAATAAATTGAAGCTTTACATGTGGCTTAAACGTTGTAAGCTAACTATCTTTAGCTTCATGTTTACAGGGAACCTTTGACTTTGGCTTGTTGTAATATTTGTTCACTGATTATTGAATCATTGTTGACTGGCGAGGCTATAAAAGCATCCCAGACATAGTGAGCTGCACTGTACAAACAATGCTAAAACCGCAGTCTCTCCATCATTATCTAACCACAAAGTCATCGTGATTGGCTGCTCCGCCGGAGTGTACATCGTATTGATTCGTCTTTGAATGTTTTCGGATCAAACTGATGATGATTTTCATCGGCGAAGACAAAAAAATTCGCCTGAAAAGTCTGAGATCTGTCGTAAGTTAAACACAAGAGTTGGCAGCCATGTTTTTCTCACACAGATGAAGGAGTGGTATCAGTCTTTTCTTCTGACTCTCAGCGAGGAAGAACATATTTAACTCAGATGCTAATACTCTTTAACGTGATGAAAAGGGGGAAAAAAAGGAGCAGTGATTGAATTAAACTGAAAATGGCAAATAACACAAATACCTCATCTGCATCTGCTTTCTTTCTCTCTTAATGTGTTAAGCCTGTGACCCTTTCAGCGTTTTCTTCTTCTGTGATTTGACTGGTATTTGATCACCTGGCACGGACAGACGTGGGTTTACTGCGCAGCACTTGATGTACTCGTCCTCTTTATTGCAGTCAAACAGCTGTCCAACATATTGATGATCACTCTTTCACCTGATGACTCCACAGCTGTGATTTTTTAAAAACAGGAGGCTGTCATTAATAGTAGAAAACTCAACAAACAATTAGTGCATTTCATGGCTTTTGAAAACACCAGACATACGCTTGCACACACACACAAACATGCAGCTTTCATAAATGCACTGGAAAGGCTTGTGTGTGTGCGAGCCAACTGGGCTCAGTGCGTATTATTGAATTGTTAGAAAACAGATCATTCAGTCAGCTGATGACAAAGCAAATGTCCCACTGAGTTTGTAAAGACCTTCTCAGAAAGTTGAGTAAAAGTCACAGTATTTCCCAAAAATGCTTATAACACAATGGGGTTCTGGGTTCTTGCATAGTTTGAGTATGAGAGAACAACCACTGCTAATAACCACAACATATAATGTCGATGTTCTGACAGAGAAACACGCAGAGAGGCTGAAAAGACTGCAACTGTTGCTGTTTAACACTGATTTTTCATTTTAGTTGTTTAAATCTTAAAGGTTTGTACTGAAAGCAGCTGTGAAGCAGTGAAAATATTAAAAAATCCAATGGTAATGAAGTAGACTCCTGTGTAATAATTCACATTGTAACATGCATATGGTCCAAAGGAGGGAATACAAAAAGAAAATACATAAAAAAGTTAGCCCAGCAGTAAATTAACAGCTGATTAGCATGGTGTGTTAACAACATGTTAGCTTTAGACAGTTAGCATAATGGCTTCCTTAGCAATAAACTGACTGCAGTTAAATTAAATTAATGAAACGCAAAGCAGCGTTAATTAAAAATAGTGATGGTCCAAAGTAATTAGGGCTGCTAATATACAGTTTGTTGTGTCTTTGATAAAAATGCAATTATTACTGATGCAATAACATTTAATAGTATTTTAATGCTGTATGTCAGGTTTTTATTCAATAGCAATATTAATTTTATTTTATAAAACAATCATATGTTTTGCATCTAAAATATTCATGTGTGAAGTAACCAGTAACTACAGCTGTAAGATAAAAGTAATGGAGTAAAAGATCAATATTCTCCTCTGATATGTTGTGAAAAAGATGCAAATAACATAAACTGAAAGGACTCTACGATAAAACTGAAGTGTGTCTCTGTTTTGGGGTGAATCGACTTTCCCTCCGTGTTTTTTTTTGTTTTTCTTTCTGCTCTGTTGGGAGGATATTTTGCTTTCTAGTCCGCTGCAGCCCAAATATTTTACAGGAGATTTTTTTGCCCTGAGACATTTCTGTTTAAAAAAAAAAAACAGACGGACAGAAACAACCATTTACCAAACCTTCGCTGTGATTACACATTTCTTAAATTTCCTTCAATTTTACAGATTAACAGATCTGAGTAAAATAACGTATAAAATTGTTCAGCCAAAACTCTGTGACATGTACAGCAAACATTTGACTTCACGTTACAAGTTCAGCATGTGAGGGGAGGAAAGCAAAATGCCGTAGGATTCCACTGATGTGCGTGCCATCAAAAACATGCGTCCTCTTGTGAATAACAACAGAACGTGGTCCAAACGGGCCGTTGTGTCGAAATCTTAGATCACCGAAGGGAGAAAGAAAAACTATTTGCAAGTTAATGTCTTCCTCTTGGAACAACTATCACACATGTATCTGTGTCTTGAGAAATACCGTGCCACCCGACTCCTCTTGTATCCGCGGTACCAGCGGAGGAGTGAAGCAGGGGTGAACTCCGGATGGGTCAGATGAGTTTATGAGTTTTAGCAGTGGTCATTGAAAGGTGCTGCATTATCCATTAGGAATAACGGCACTGTGGACAAATAGAGCTGGGTGTCTCTGAGGTGCTGATTGAGCCGGCAGATGGAGTATAAATTATGATGAAAAGGCAGCAAGGTTGACCCCCCTCCATCTACGCTTAATCTGCAGCCAAGGAGAGATTTTATTTTCCCTGCAAGATCAGGGGAAAAAAACGGCCAGGGAATCATTCTGCTAAACCCTCGGTTGGCAGGCTGTGTCTCGGAGTGGTTAAGCATCTGTTGCTTTATTTTCCAATGGATCTCTCAGCTCTTTTTTGTTTTTTCTCTCTTTTTGCCTAAATGATTTCTTGCACCATGTGAAATTGATTTATCTTTCATTATAGCAAGGTTAGCCTTAATTTTGAAAACGTCCCACATCTTGAGTCCAGTTTATAAATGCTTTGGCAACAGTCTAAATAACCCTGCGGTGCTATCAGTATAATGGAGGTCAGAACATATTAAATCGAATGAGTTTTGTTGAAATAAGTGTGGATAATGTCTGGTTTGGTCTGAAACGATCTGTTTTTGCCATGTTTTGGTAGTAAAGTTTTGTTTAGTATCATAGCAATTAAACACAGGAGTCGTAAAGTAGAAAATGATAAAACTGAGTAATAAAATACCAAGAAAAGAGATAAATTTACTGGGCTCACAGCTGGCCCCAAAATCTATTTGAACAATTTAAGTACTCAATTTTTTGGAAAATTTCTCTTAAAAAAAAAAAAAAAAAGTTACCTTGCTAACAAAAAGATAAACAAAACAAACAAAAAAAAAAACGGACCAAGAACAAAACTTTGCAGGCTGCGATAACAGCACCAGTCAGTGATCACAACCACGGGGGATGACATAACTCTTCTCACTTCTCCGACCTCACTCCGGAGAAAAAAATGTTTAAAAAAATAAAAGAGCCAAAAGCATTACCAATCCTGCAGCGTCAGATGAAGTGAAGCCTGACTTTGACCCCACTCTCTCCCCGTGACTCCATCCTGCACCTGTGCAGGCGTGGACCTCAGGGACGGCCCCTGCTCAGACCATGCACAGGGCCTGGGGCCTCCCTGTCGCGTCTGATGTATGTCCGTCCCGGGGTCCTCTCCCCGTAGGTGTGGGTCTCCCTCCAGAGGCCCGATTAAAACGGCCTGCTCTCTCAGCTGTGTTTGCCGCTTGTCAGACAGTCTGTTTTACGGGCTTCATTAGCAGAGGAGGTGGGTTACATATGGGGAGTGCGTTTTACTGCCACTGGCTGTCTGTAAAGTCCAGAGATCACGACTTGCCTGACACTCCGTAAATCAGACGAGCTTTTGCACATTTCGGTTCAGTCGTGGAACACGAGTGCAAACCGGATGAGAAAGAAATAGAGACTGTTACAGATTGTAACAGAACAGATTCAAGAATTGAGAAATGCTTAAAAGTGTTGCCAATGCAAAACCAAATACCATAAGATTTCATGACATGTAATCAATGCCTGACTGTGTTTATGGGAACTGTATTTTGGGCGTTTTTTTGTGAGCATGTGCTGGTCAATAATTACTTCAATCTGATTTTTCTCCTCATAGCCTTTCTGCAGCTGAGTCCTGACAGTGTGTGTCCTGTTGAATGTGTGTGGCTTTGGTTAAACTCTGTTGACATCATGATGTTACAGGACATCTGCATGTGTTTCACCTTCATTCATTTGATCCTTTTACAACAATTTTTTACCTTTTTTCTAAGCTTTTCAAATGTTTACACTGAGTCAACCTGTATAAAGACAATTTTACAAAAAAAATGAAGTTAAAAGATGAGTAGATCAGCTTTTTCATGCTGGCAACACATTTATGAATTAAGTTTTGATATAAAGATTTTTAAATGGCATTTTTCTTAACATATTTACCTTAAATATTGAGAGTATGTGTGAGCTGATTCTTGCTCATTTTACTCAAAAGATTAAGCTGAAAAGGTTCAGTTGAAAATTTTTTAAACTACATTTGCTCCTTAACTAATAATCCGATATTTATAACATGCAAATATTATTTATTTAGAAAGTTTAACAGCTAAACTCAAGACTACTTTATTCAAAAGTTCATTTAGTGTTTTAGGGCTTTTTATATAAATAATTCTGCATCATGAAGCTCAAACATTAAGATAAGTAACAATTAGAAAAATATATTTTTTAAAGTGCAAGGGGACTTTAACACGATATCTACTATACAACAAAATTAATAATAAAAGAAGACATTTAATTTGCAAGATGTGACATGCAGAATGTGAAACCATATATTTCAACCAATGAAAAAGCCAAACCTCTAGCTACACATGTAGTAGAACACCTTTTTTGTGTGATATTAAAAGTGTCATCACTCAAATAAATAAGATAGGTGTGAAACAAAAATATAGAAGAAAAATTACAGCTTTAATGAAAACAACTCCTACACGTACAAAGGACCTTAGCATCAAAAACCTGTGAAAAACATTATCAGATTACAGGAGGTGGTGAGAGATTCTGTCGCCATCAGTGTCTGTTGCTGACATATTAAAGAAAAGTGATAATGTTTTTACAAGGTGTTTATAGCATTGAGACAACCGCTGATGAATCTTGCTGATGTTGAAAGTAAAGTATCTGTTGCGAGACGGAGGTGTTGATATTTGCTAAGGTATGGCTGCAAAAATGTCAGCAGTATTTGCTTTTGATTCACTCCTACACAGTAATGAAACATTTCATTCAATAACAAAAACTTGAACTGAGACACATTAAAGTCCAGAGGAATTTTTGCAGGCGAAGGTTACATTTAATTTATTATTTCAAAGAAACTTAAAAGTAAATTGTTTAGTTAAGGGGCTGACGTGTAGTTATTTTAATAATTTTAAAAAATAAATAAAAATGCTTAATAATTACAGGTGAATAGTTTAGTTTATCAGTAATAATAATTAAAAAATATTTCTTTATTTTGACCCTTTTGGTTTTATTAAAATTTTATATGAATTCTATGGTAATAATGCAGGATTTTTTATTGAAATTTGGTTATTTTGAGTTTTCAGGCAGAAACCTGTTGTGATTGATGGAAAGAAACAAAGATGGCGGGCGGACACGAAGCTAAAAAAAGAAATGCGAGTGGCAAACAAAGTCTAAGTAACCTTATCTGCAAATAGGGAAAAGCCGTAGTGAAGTGTAAGTAACACTTTAACGGATTTTCGCCGTCTAATTTTAATTAAACTAGCTCGATTTTTTGACTTAGTTCTTGTTTTTATGGCCCTTGTATGTTTGTATGTTAGCCGCTAAGCTAGCGACCATTATCCTTATCAACGGCTCGTGTTAGCTAACGTTAGCCTCACAGCGTTAGCTTGCGTGATAGGAAAACCAAGGAGGACCGCTAGCTTGTTGAACCTGACGCTTCAATGGCGGACGGACCCGGAAGTGACCGTGAAAACTGTGCGGGGCCGTGATGAAGCACGGTGTTGGACTGCTCAGGTGCCGGTGGACTGAACAGAATGAGCTTTGGGCCTTTTCCGATGAAGTTTCCAGCTTCCACAACCGCTGGATAACCTCCATCCCCCGACTCTCAGCCAGCTTCCCAGGACTGTCAGAGAACCGTGAGTTTTGCTTTTTATTTCGTTTACATTGGAGGTTAAAAATGAGGGCATTATATTTGAAAGCTGTAACGTTGTTGAGGATATCTGTGATGATTTTCCAAAGCAAATCATTTAGGAGCTTTGATATTTTAAATGCATTTGCTGTGGTGAAATTTATTATTTACTCAGGTGCTGTGCTCAGGTACATTTTCAGGTACTTGCACTTTACTAGACTCTTTTCAGATCATTTTACTTTGTAGCTTACTACTCCTTCAAGATATTTCCAGGATAAATATTACACTTTATACTGCACAATATTTTAATTAACAGTTCATTGTTTATTTTAAACATTAAATATTTATGTTGTTATACATTATTTACCCTACTGCATTAAAAAATGGAGCTGAAATGATTAATTCATGATCAGACATCAACAGTAAATTAAACTAGTTTAATAGCAGACTTTTTTGGCGTTTGATGGTTCCAGCTCCTCAAAGGTCACGATTAGATGCATATCCTTGTCTTCAGGCTCAGAATAGAGTGTTTGGGCACAGAATGTTGAATTTCAATTGCTGCAAACAAAAAATGGATTTGACATTGATTTCTTTATGTATGCTGATTTTTTCAGCCATTGCAGTCCTCACATATTTTTAATCGAATAATTGGACAGGATGCCTATTACATCAAGTCCTGCTGCCACTAATCTTATTCTGACCTATTTGCACTTATTGGCCAGAAATCTGTATTCCTACCACTGATCTTTTCTAATGCTGAGAGACATAAGACCCCTAATGCCAGTGAGTGAATACACATGGGAGTAAATTTGTTCCATCTTGTAGAGACTTATTTGTAGGTAACCTTATATTTTCTGAGTGTTTCTTGTGGGGAGTCGTCTGACTGAGGTGTCGCGACTGTGGAGTCATAACAGAAGCCCTCATGTGTTCCCCTTAATGCAGACTGACTATTGGCTATGACCAACATTTTAATTCTCACCCAATCAGGCCACTTTCACTATGGATGTGCTGGAAAATAGTGATGCACACGTTGTGTACTGTGCCAGACATGGCAGACGGGCTGCTCTGTGGTGGTGAAAGCAGTTATGTTTCCCTAGACGCATTTCAATTTAATGATGCAAGGAGAAAGAAGGCTTTCCCTTGAGCTTAGTTTTTGACTATTCCTATTTTTCAAGCAATTTCACCTGTCTGCAGCTGGCCTCAGATCGCAAAATGATGCTGTGTTGAAGTGTGACATTGATGTCTTCTAGGGTTGTAAGACTTTTGTGGATAACAGGAAAACAAACGACTTCAATCTCAACCGAGGCATTGAAATACCTGTACGTGGGTGTGCTGTCACTGTGGGCTTTTAAAGTGCTTTGGCACTGAGCTGACTAGTCAGCATATCTGGCAACTTTAGCACTTCTTTGGCAGTTTTCATTATCCACTTTCTTGGTGGTCTGTAACCTAGCAAGTCATCGCATCCAGCCATCTAAGTGCATGGAGAAAGAGCTGGCTGCCTGGCAGGCAAACCTGGCACAGTGGTACCTCATGCAGAAAAACAGGAGTGTGTGTGGCACATTGCATGCAGAGACTTGAGTATGTGCTTGGTGGTGGTGGTGGTGGTGGAGGGGAGGACGTCTAGTGTGGGAGCAGGCAGCTCTGTCGTGAATTTAAACAGCTCACTGAGGACAAAGTACTGGCAGCCAAATGTACATCTGAGGTGACGCATCATATAAAAAAGGCAATGAGCGTTTAATCTCCTTCTCCATGAAAAAGAGCAGCTCCTTCTTTTGCAGGGTTCCCAAAAAAAACACCACATTCTCCAACAACGCAGATGGGGGTTGAATAATTCATGGCAACGCAGGCAAAGTGTCCTCATGCTGCAGTTCTATAAAAATAATCCCATAACATCATTACACTCACCTCATAGCTCGCGGCACTCATATAAGGCAGCTGGGAGACTTTGACTGGCCTTTAGGCCTCATGTCTCAGACTTTATTCACTGAGCTTCCTCTTTTCTTTGTGAACAAAACACTGTGAGAAAAAGAAAAGCATTTCAGTAAAGGGAGCACAGATCTGTGGTTATTTTGATAATTCAACTAGAGAGCATCATGCAATGGAAATACAGTAGCCGCCATGTCTGTCAGCATGTTGACGTTCCAACCCATGACTAGCTGGAGCCACACCAACCTTCGCAATCTGTCTTAATTTTGATCTCAACTACATACCTGTAAAGTTTTGTGGCACTACGTCGCTTGAGTGAAAATCAGAGGATCAGCAAATTCATAATGACTCATTGCCAGGGAACC
This sequence comes from Acanthurus leucopareius, assembly GCA_029814765.1. Lineage (NCBI taxonomy): Eukaryota > Metazoa > Chordata > Actinopteri > Acanthuriformes > Acanthuridae > Acanthurus > Acanthurus leucopareius. The sequence continues at coordinate 111,982 of JAQMCX010000033.1, forward strand.
ATGAATATATTTTTTCAAAATATGATGACAGTCAATCTAAAAGCTGTCGAGATATTTCAGCCTCAGCCAAAGTGGTGGACCAATGGATGACACTCTATGATTCATCCCACCAGTGAAACTGTGTGAATACAAGGAGAGAGGCAAGATAAATACTACGTGTCCACAGAGAGAAGATGGACTGTGTGTTTCCTAAAGTGAATGTATCTGAGTGGAGCTTCCAAGGGGGCAGCCTTCTTATTTAAGCCATTTTTGTTCGTCTTGGCAGAAGAAGCATTAACAGTTGTCCGCCCCTTCCTTTAATGTGCTTCCAAAGACAAGTTAAACAGTTTCATTAGAACGTCACTTTACCGTCCTGGGAGACAGACAGACAGGGAGAAAACTGACAGAGATGAAAAAAAACAAGGAACTGAGGATAAAAGGATGAAAAAGTGTCTGGGAGGAGGAAAGATGAAAAGGAGGTGAAGACTGAATCGGTCGATATTTCTCCCAACTTGACAACTCTGTAGTGTTAAAAGCAGTGAGTGCATTTAACTCGGCTTTGAGGTTTTTCTTCACACCTCCTCTCTTTGTAAAAGTGAGCTGAAGGGTGAAACTACGACAAACTGACGTCTCAGGCTCTTTGCCAAACTTTCCCCCCCTCTGGAGTGAAGTGATCTCCCCCGCAGAGGATATTAACACCGACCCCTCATGTTCATAATGTGACCCACGGACAACCCTGTTGCTCAGGCCTGCTTAGTTTGTTCCAACTCTTTACGCCGTTGTCAATTTATTCAAAGTTTCCTGGTGTGGTTACGGGAACATGAACCCGAAAAAGACATTTACATTGTGATAAAGTTACAGTCAAACTGCCTGGGAGCATTACTATGAATTTAAATGTATGAGCAGTGCAAGAATAAACATAGAATTAAAGGCTAGAGTCAGTGTTTAATAGTGTTTGTCAGTGTTTCTATGCACTGTGGAAATATTATTGTAATGCTCATGATTCCGCTTTAAACTTTTAACTTGATGGCCCATTACTTTTGATTGTAACATTAATCTGCATTTGTCTTTTGTAAAACAGTCTAAAAGCATCACGTCATCGTAAGAAGTTACTCATCATTCACAAAACAAATGAGTGTTTCTCCAGAGATGCATTCCTGTAACTACCACTTGCAATTAAACTCTGCATCTACTGATAAAAATACTTCAAAAGCTTCCCGGTTGCCAGTGTTTTCACAAACAGGCAGTACAATGGTGTGAAAAAGTGCTTTTACGAGCACATAAAAGTGGATACTTTTACAGTGCTCTGACTTGTGGTCAAAATCTCTTAAATGGTTAAAACAACAGTTTGGTTTTGTGGGTTTTTTTAAATCACCCCTTTCTCTCGCTTGAACTCGGGTCAAAAGAAAACTGTGGCACACTATGGTTGAACCTCAGTCTATAAAAAAACGGCTGTTCAAAGCAGAGCAATTTATGCAAAATGATTGTGGTTAAACATGATAGTTTGCATTTCATTTCAGTAGTGTAGTCATGTAGAAACCCTCACCGACAACCTAAAAACAATGATGACCTTGATATTTAGTCATACTTCCAATTGGATCTGATAGTTAATAAGAACCATATTTATCTTAAGAATTATAACTATAGTTAGGAAAAATAGAGATACACAGGGGACTAATGTTGTATATTTGCACAAGTAGAGTGATTTAGCTATTGTTCTTGATTTCCTTAAGAGACTGTGGCTCATTCAGACTTCACGTGCGTATAAACACACACACCCGTGGTCACATCCGTGCACTCTTGCCCCATGGGCCAGGGTGAGTCTCTTTCTCTTTGCTCTAGCCAAGCGCCTGATTAGAAACATCAAGCATAATTTCCTAATTGAGCCGTCCTAACCACTTTCATCTGGGGGATGCAAGGCGAGCAGGTACAGCTGTAATCTAATAACCATGAAAGTGCGGCCCACTCAAACAGACACATGTAACAGAGGATGTTCACCCTGTGACTCAGGCTTTTCCATGGAAGAATTGAGTTATCGTGGCCAGCCTCATCCCTCCCCCTCCAATGCTTCATGGCCTACAGCAGATCCACTGATCTGTGTGGTACCTGTTACAGGCACCTGCATCATTAGCATGTTAAACTGTGGTTCACATGGGAGGGAAATTAGGAAGAACTGGACTTTAACTAGTTAGTTACACTACCACAAACATTTCTGTCACATAAGTTGCTAGCTAACCTCAAGCCATCAAGCCATCAAGCTCCTAGAGATTGTTACTTTTGCAGTCATTTTTATTTTTTTTATTTGCTGAATTTCAAGGATAAAAGAAGACAAACTGGCAGGAACTGAAAAAGTTTTTGGTTGTGGTAATCTGAAGTCATTATTGCACTTTTCAACAAATATTTGTTTTACGATATTTAATATATTAGGAATGTCATAATATAAAAATATAGAAAAATCCTCCACAAAGTTTTAAAAGCCTTTTTGGATTAATGTCACTGACAGGCCAACGCAGTATTTTCTACCAGCCTCTGCGGACTGTGGTCTCCTATAAATGTCGTTTGGCTTAAGTATTTCTTGATGAACTCCAAACTTTCAGTTCAAAACGCCCTTTGGGACAAACAAAAATGCTCATGCAAATAAATCAGGCTACATCAAATGCTTTGATAAATGAATGTAAACAAATGCAAGTCAGATGTGGAGAAAAGCATCATGGTCCTCCGCAGAGGGTCCGAACTTCATCACTGCAGTAAAAAGCTGATGTCTGATAGATATTCTAAATGGACAGCGACTAGAAATTGTTAGTATATACTCACAAAGTGATTGAGTCATCTCTCTTCGGGGCCATAGCATCATATGGCACACATGTTATACACGTACAGAGGGCCTCATACATCTATCAAATCTGAGATCAGAGTGTGATTGTGGTTTCTGTTGGTCTGTGTTTTTGTGTGTCAAGGTGTGTGTCCGTGTGCTGAGCTCTGTGACATACATGTGCAAAACATACAAAACCATGTGAGAAAAAAGAATAAAATCCATCCCATGGGCATCAGAGGAATGCAGATGGTCTAAAATGGAGAGGAGGGAAGGGGAGGTGTAGAGTATGTGCCCTTATTTACCCCCCTGGTGATGTTTAATAGATGAAGATAGTTGAAAAGAGTGGAGTCTTGAAGGCCTTATCACAGTGGTTCATCTCTGGTTTTTGCTGTGCTGACTTCCCTTGGGACAGTCAGATGACTTGGGAAAGCCCTGAGGTTAAGGCCAAACCAATAAACCACCACTATCTTTACCTCCTTCATACCCCTGACCCACCATCCCTTCATCCCTCCATCACCATCACCCTGTCTCACACACTTGCTCTTTAAATAAGGGTTTGTTGAGTCTATCAGCACTTAAGGAGACCCTCTACTTGCAACTCAGGAGGGGGTTTAGTTGAGGGAAAAGAAAGTTTTCATCAGATAAAAGCAGAGTGTAGCAGAAATTCTTCATGTGGTTGTTTTTTGGAGTCTTGGCAGGTCATGAGCATATTGTAAAACACGCTTTTTATTCTATTTAGGCATGACATTAAATTACAGAAGACGATACACTGTGAATGTGTTGCAGGCTGCCCTTGCTGGCTGGCACATCTTAGTAGTCTAGGCTGTCACTTGATATTGTTATGGCTGACAATTTCAAGCTAATAGAAACACTTTATGTTTTTTCTCTCTGCAACGGAGTGACTGTTGATTGATGGATGTGGAGACAGATGAGAGGGCAAGTGAGGCAGATTGATGTTGTGGCCAAATTCTTCAGCAGCCACCCTGTGCTGGCATAGCAACATGGAGGATACCCAAGTAGACCTATAAGCATAAAACATGGATGCACACACAAACACACACACACACACACTCACAGATTCAAGGATCGTTTTACATATTTGCACGTGCATATAAGGAGCATGTACATTTACCTACAGTAGAGATTACGGTGCATGGACATTCAGCCTAAATATTTGGAGTGGCTGTCACACCGGTCAGTGGTTGTTTGAATGTACCTGCAGGGTTCATGTATGTTGAGCATTATTTCAATCTGACAGATGGAGCTTTTAGTTCCGTTTTTAAGGTGCTCTGGGTTAATAAATCCAAGCTGCATTACGAAGCTTTACCGTCTGTCCCTTGTATACGCCCTGTCCTCACCCATGCATCAACTAAAAGCAGTGTTTTTATGTTTGAATGAGTATGGCGTGTAGTACAGTGCTTCAGTATAGGGGCTTTAGGTTGATTCTCTGTTGTTCTGGGACTTGATGGCAGAATATGTAGTAAATGCAGGTCCAAATGAAAACCAGGGCTTACTGTCAGTGTGCATTACACGTCAGCCTTCTTCTTCACCTCTTCCATAGGTCGCAGAGAGGCAGTTATCTGCCAAGAGACAGAGGTCCCTTCCTAGAAATCCTGTTGAACCATCAGAACTCTTAAGTGTTTGCATTTCAAGTATTACTGGTCAACCTTCATCAATTACATTCTTGGCATTTACCAGCAGTGGAGCCAAATTTATTTAAGGGTGGTGCCCAATTGAGATGGTTCTACAGGCTTTGAGGAGGGCTTTTAAAGATTGCAAGGTACAGTGGGGGTTTTTGCTTTGAACTATCCCCTTTATCATTTCAGCTTAAGATCCATTAGAATGCCACAGACATCAGTGTGTGATAGATACTCTGTCTAGTAAGGCTATGCTCTTTTTTTGACATCTTAAAATGATTACCAGGGTGAAAGAGGCCCTTTATCATTATGAAAAGGAGGAGGGGAAGCAGCACATGGCTTCACGCTGTGGGAGTCTGGCACATCACTTGACGCTGCTCATGCTCTGCATTAATTTTTGTAATCAGGGCTGCAGAAAGCCAGCTCTTACAGGCGCAGCTGATGTCATGCCACAGAACATTGCACATAAACAATGTCACTTCACACTCACTGATGTCGAATAAATACCCTAACAACGCCCCTGGTCTGTGCAAAAAAAAAGAAAAACTCAGACTTTTACAGTACATTAAAGTAGACAACAGCAGCCATTTCTGACTATCTGTTGACCGTGAAGGATGACCCCATTGCCTCTTGAAAGTTTTGAATGCCATCTGATCCTTTTCTATTCTGTTTCCCCTCTATTCAAGACAACACCCAGGACATGATGCCTGATTTGAGTCTTTCTCACCCACTCATAGAATAAGAAATGTTTCCACAGCCCACAGTTCATATGCCTGTTGTGCTGCACTTTGTATACCTTTACTTCCCACACACCTGAATCACATTTTCCTGTGTTTGAGGTTGTGTTTGTTCTCCTTGACCCGCCCTGACGATGAATAAACAGTCTACCGTCCCTGCCCTGGGTTAGTCGTCCTTGCCTAGATGATTTCCTCTGCTTCATTATCCATGTGTGTGTGCGTTGTTGAGTGTGTGTGCATGAGTGCTGTTCTGTCACTGTTGACTGGAGTTGGAAATGTGCTGTACTGAAATCTGGGAGATTTTCTGAACTCTGTATAAAAAAGAGTACAGATCCAATCTAGCCATCTGGGAAGTGTAGTCACAGGGTGATTGTGAAGAGTTATTATCAGTAGTGTAGTTTTCCACAACCTGAACTTTAAGGAGTCTTGTGAGACAAGGATACTTTGAATATGTCATTTGTAAAGGCGCTGGAGGCACAGAGTTCATTGTTGTTGCTGGTATTAATGTTATTCTGCCGGGGCGGCACAAGCTGGACACCGACCCAAAGCAGTGTTCAGCTCTTCAAACCACTTTATAGTGCATAAAGTGCATTGTGGTCCTTGATTTTTATTTGTATCCCCATGTTAACTTTTCACCTAGCACCACATGAGGTGCTTTTGGATTTTTAGTGTGATGTTTTGACAACTTTTGCTATGAAATTTGGTAGAGACGTCCCTGTTCCTCACAGTGAGCAATTAAAAAACATGAATGATCAGTTGAATTCTTTCTAGAGCAATCAAAGGGTCAAATTTTTATTAAAAATCTTTTGTTTTTAATGATGATGGTGAACACATTTATCCCTGTGTGTATGTTAGCGACCCGATGTTTTCATTTAACTGAAATCACTGCTGTACCTGGTACAGTTTCAGAGTTTTGCTAGCATGTCTGTACGCTCTTAATCTCTTACTCTGGCTCTTTCCAGCAGTCAAAAAGGATATATGTGTACTTGTAGATATAGGAGGTGCTGGTGGTTTGTATAGAGTGTAATGAGACGAGGATTTGGATATCGCTGTGCTTTTTGAGTGGCAAGTAGCCATAGACAACAGCCAAAACAAATCCTTATGCAGGTCACACACTGGAAGTTCTTTTGTCAGGGATCTGTGATCACGTTTTCATCAAGCCTGTGTTTGCGTTGGTGCAACTCCAACCTGTAATTGAGTTTATGGTACAATAGTTTTCACCTTGCCTTTTCAGTCTTTCAGTTTCAGTCTTTACGTTTTGCCTCATTTGAACGGCTGGATGTGAGCACCACTAAATCTTTATCCCCTCTCCAATCTTGTAAAATATATTCCACACCTGCAGTTTAACTTTTGGACTAAACCTCTCAAGTGATTTACCATGAAATCTGTGTGATTTGTGCGATGGCAGATGCCAAGAAAAAGCTTTTTAATTTGTATGCAAATGATCCAAATCGTGGCTGGTTTGGGCTTTTTCTGAAAAGTAGATTTAAATTATGATCATGTCATTTCACAAACACTCTGCTGAAATCAGCTCAAAAACAAAATATTACTGAAATGATAAAATGATTAAATTCCAAAAGGGAGACTTTTATTATTGCACCACAGAGGATTCATTACTCTTAACATCATTGACTTCTTGCTCTAAAAAGTATCTCATACCTTCATTTTCTTCTGACAGATTTCTCTGTTGACTCACTTGAGAGGTCATCCAAAGCTTTGTGTTCATAAATCTCAAATGATGACTGCGTCTTTCAGAAGCTCAGCAATGTCAAGACACTGAGCCCCTGTAAAAGCAAGATTAAAGGAAACACCAACCACATTGTGTTTATTAACCAAACAAACCACAAGGCTTAAGTCAGCCTCGCTCTGCTCTCAGATACACGGCCAAATTAAGGGACTCAGATTATTAATGATTCAACAACACAGCAGCTCCAGCAGATAATGGTCTTGCCCATGCTTTGAGAGGCTTGTAAATATTTTGTTTGCAGAGGTAGAGATAGAATCGCCTTCCGGCTTCTTATCAACACTTTCTGTGGGAAAACAAATCCTAAAGAGAAGTATTTGGTAAATGCTCTCCCTATTCCAGCACCAGCCCAGCTACAGGAATGTGATTCTGTTTAATTAGGGACTAAGAGTGGGCTCATGGGAAGCCCCCTATTTTTAATTACTGGTCCCCATGGCTCCTCAGGCTGTCTCTAGCTAGTTAGGGGTCAATGCTACAAGGCCCAAGTCATAGTGCCACGCTGCCAGAGGTTACCAGGGCCAGCTGGTTCTCAGACAGCGTGTGTGTGAGCACGCCAAGTCCAATATTCTCCTTATCCTGTCAGGACTCTTTTCAGTGAATGGCATGCTACAGACTGGTTTCTAAACATATTTTCAAAATATTTGTAAACCTAAATGGCTTCAACCATACATAAAAGGTCGACTACCAAATCAGTCAAGGAGCTGAAAAGCTGTGTGAGCCCATACAAGATTAGTCAAATGAGTGAGTCCACGTGAATTTCCAAATATTTTCAAATGGTTTTTTTTTTCAAATATGGTCCAACTCTTTTGTGTTTATGCCACCGCCCAAGTAAACAGCAGAAAGTACTTGGCCATGTCACAGATTAGAAGTCATTACTCAAAATCAAATACTTACTTTGATCTAATTGAAGAGAAAGGCTTTGGTTTGGTGCGGTCTTTAATCCAAGGGTTATTACATGAATGGCTTATTTTACAAGAGCAGATAAAACCACAAACACATATGGAAAGGAAACTACCCATTGTGCAAGAAAACCCACTGCGCTTTCAGTTAACGTCTTGTGTCCCTGACCTTTGGATTTTACTGGTTACTTAAAGTGGCGTTGAAGCAAGAAAATAAACACAAATTGACCATTTTACAAAATCTAAGTATATCAGAGGCATGTTTTATACCAGAGAGATGCAGGTTACAGACCCTGGTGCATTTGAGGCCAATCAAGTACAACTTAACATGAGTGACACCCATAGCAGTAGGTTGGTGGGAACAGATGATCAAAGGTCAAGAGGTCTCAGTGTTCAAACATATTGATGATGCAGTTATTTGACCTGACAATCCACCCATCAATCACCTCCTCACCGGACAAGTGTTATGTCAAAGGCATTTAGTGACACTAAATGAACCCTCTTACAATAAACTTCACAGAAACTCACATTAGAAGTTTGATTGATAGCAAGGAAATGAAGTACAAGATCAAACAAGTCGAGCAAGCACTTGAGTAAACACCTTTCATTTTTAAATCAACATCTTGAGCAACTGGTAAATCATCATATTTCAGTGATTCCTGTTAACATTTACCTCTTTGCAATGATCTGTATAGTCAGTTTGTGGGCGATTAAAACTGAAATAAGCCCTTTAGAGTTTTTGTGTTGCAACCAAAAAAGGTTCACACAGGCAGACTAGAAAAAACAAAGCAGGTAAAAGAAATCAGCAAGAGGATACTGGTGAAAAGCTGACTATATCCTATGTTTTTGTAGCATTTCCTCCCCAGACACATTATAACACACAAAAAAACTCTCACACACATGCACACATGCACACATGCACACAAACAGAACAACCTGTTACAAAAGAACCATTGACCTTCTGCGTGAAAGCCTCCAATAACAAGACATCAATAAGCTGAAAAAAGATACCTTGCAAGCGGAAATCACCTTGGTGCATGGAATAGGCCCAGAATGGCTGTTTAGAGCACAACTGCTATAACACTGCAAAGGAGGGGATGTGCTTCTGTATTGTGTTGGCAAACAATAGCTGACTGTAAACTCACAGCCACACCACCCTATAGATTTAGCAGCTCCTCACAGGACGAGCTATTGTCCTGATGCCGAAAAGCAGTGCTTTGTGGCTGAGAGCCAATGTGTGTCAGGTAACAGGTGGTGAAGATCACTGGAGATAAGAGCTCTGAGAAAAAACAGAGAGTGATAGAGAATGAAAGACAGTAACAGAGAGACAGTGGTGTAAACCTGCTTCTTTTTCCTCTTTAAAAAAACTGTTTTGATTCCCTTTAAGTGTGGGCAGAGCATGGTTTAATCTGTTCCACTAGTGTACCAAAGGGCTGTCACAGTGGTATGATACCACTATAAACTGGGCTGCATTGAGGCATTCAAGGGCTCTGGAAACAATCCCACAATACCCTGAAACAACACCACGCCATGGGTTCAGCACACAACCACAACAAACCTCTCTGTTCTTCCACTTCAGCTCCTTCTTATTAAAATGGCTAACTTTACCACATAGTAAGAATATTGCTTTGAATGCCAACTTTAATGTTAAATGTGCACCACTCTTTTAAACCGAAGTTTGACTAATCTTTTCTATATTAATAATGTATCAAATGACTGAGAAATGTCAAACTCATACTCAGCTCTTTGATGCATGGTAACTATGTTAAAGTATATTTTTTGGCTGCAAACTCAGCTGTCATCAGCCTTGCTTCCAGACACAGCTGGCTCTCATAAAAACACTATACGCAGTCCGGCAAGCACCAGACGTCAAACAGACATGAGGTGCATCTACAACATCGACAAGAGCGCTTCAAAGGAAAAAGATAATTAAACTTCAAAAACTGGAATATTAAATTGAAAATTCATAATATTTAGGGAATTTTTGGTGAGAGGGATATGAAATTAAGTTTCAGCTGCAATAAAGATCTAAATTATTCAAATATCTATAAAAATGTTGTAAAATATGTTTGGCTGAATTCAACTTCAACCAACCACGTGATGTCTTTTATAAATAGTTGAGTGCTAAACAAATAAAATTGCAAACTATAGTAGAATAAGACTGCATAGGTTATATGATATAAAAGAAATTTGACTCTGGTTTGAAAGACTTGCATCGTCAGTCAAAAAGATGCCCGTCCAACAACATTTCACGCTATGCTGATGTAAAATAAATATGACATTTCAACAGAAATAACTTGCGGATTTCATCTTGAAGAATAAACTGAAACTTCATAAGTCTGCACACAAGCAGCATGGAGCCAATATCTTCCTCTAGGGACATTTTTCCAAACCACCTGGCCCAAAATCGACATCTGACTCGGTGACAGAAGAGAGAGCCTGGTCTGGTCCAGTGTGGTCAGGTCTGGCTTGGTCTGGACTGGAAAGAAGAAGGTGAAGGTAACATGGATAATGGTCCTGTCTGCTGGACAATGATGTGCAGAACATTCATGGATCTGCCCAATGGGATCACACCCTATCATTCAGGCATGAGTGGTTGATCAGCATCCAAGAGGGTACGTCCTGCGGGATGCCCTGGAGGAAATGAGGTCATCGGAACAGATTTTGTGTGGAGTAAATGAAGTGAACCATGCTGATCCAACTCTTTCGCCTCTGCATTTGACCTGTTATTCTTTTCAACTTTAACTCAAATTTTACTGTTAGAGATGACTTCATTGATATACCTCAGGGTTGTCTTTGAACGCCTACACCATCACAGATGCACCCTGCCAGAGGTCTCATGCTCAAATAAAGCTCCTGCACATATGTCCATTTTAAGACACTCTAAGGTCTGGTGAGCACGCTCCCATCATGCTCAGTCCTGCCCAGCTTTCAAACAATAAGCTCAGCGAAGAGGGACGTCTGGGAGAAAGGAGCAAGAACAAGTGAGGTTTATAAGCTCTTTGTTTTTTTTTTATTACTCAGTACAGAGTGGATCACTGAAGGTGATCGAGAAAGAGAAAAATAAGAAAAAAAATTCCCATGAGCCAGGATCCAAGCACACAAAAACAGTTTGTACCTTAGCCTGTTGATCTTCCAGCACACCCCAAAGTGAGGAAATTTGGAGGAAGGGTAAAATGAGCTTGTGTCTTCATGCCAAGCATTACGTCTTGCCTTACTCACCAACTACTGAGCCTTTGGACTTGGCTACATTTGGCCACATGGCCCAAAGGAGGACAGCCACTTAAACAGATGATTTTCATTTTCAACACGACCGCAGAAACCACAGGGAACAAAACAGCAACTTTTAAATGGCAAGAATATGTCAGATTTCAGATCAAAAACTGCTGAAAGAACACACAGACGCAGGAATTTCCTGTTTCATGGTTTGTTTGTCTGTTTGTTTGTTTTTTAAAGTCAACATCAACATTTTCATTTATTGCCATCGGACTTTAATGTCTCTATTGTTCTTCAGTATACATAAGGTTCTGGAGATGAGTAAGCTCTGTTACAATGGCAATGAAAACATGTTGGAAAGGTTTTTGTTTTATTAGTGCTGGCAGTGAAAGCTGGTGGTTTGTGCTGTCTCACTTAAAGGAAATGTTTTACACAAATGTCCATAATGTCAGGGCAAGGGTCACTTAAGTTTATGGGCTTGCTGAAGAAGCCCCATAAATCAAAACAAGAACGATATTTTATATTCACTCTTGATGTAGGGGACTTTTTTCTTCACTTATTTTTTATTATATTGCACTCTTTTAATGCTACATGGACAATTTCTTTTTTTTTGGGGGTTTAAGGAAGACATAAAACATGATGACAGACATTCAAAGCTTCATTCAAAAACCTTAATTGAAGCTTTGAATGTGACAAAATGACATTCAGTGCAGCCACAGACTTTATGAGTACCAGCAGTTATCTGACTGTGTGGCAAATTTACTCACCAAACAAAAAATACTACTTGCATTTGGCCCTTGGCTTGGCTAATTTCAGAAACTATTCACATCGCAAGCAGTAATTAATTTTAGAATATCAAGATCTACACATTTGATCAAATTTCTCAAAAATAGATTTAGTGCAGAAACAGTGTACGATTCTGATCGACCTTTTAGAGTCTGTTTGAGAAAGTACAACAGGCTGTTCATCACATATGTTTTGCAGAGTCCCTCATTGGCTTTGTAGAAGAAACAAAGCAAAATTGCTTTTGACGTAGATAGGGCCCAATTTGGAAAGCGTTCAAAACATGCTATATCTAACAAATATGTTTGCCTGCATTATGTGAGTAAGATTGTGGTATGGAAACAATTGCTTCAAAAAAAAAAAAAGGAATATGCTCACTGTCATGAGAGGCTTGCTACATTGAGATAACACAATGCCCTAAATGACTGTAGCCCTAGCATGAAAGCTTTTTGTTTTTTTGGAGCAAATGACAAACCAAAGTAATATGATAACAGCAGGCCACATGTGCAGTTTAAGTACTGTAGCTTCAAGCAAAAGTAACTGTTTAGACGCCAGGTAACTGCTTCAAGTAAGTAGCCTAAAACATATATCAGGTTTCTTTTAAGGGCTCTGTGTCTGTAGGAAGTTTGTGAAAGAGTATATTTTAGCTCCTTTATATGCACAGGCACAAAGAAAATCCATCGCTTCGACAAAATATGTCATGAAACGGAAGGTCCCACCCATGCTTTACCTGAGTCCCATTGAAAGAAAGTGTGCAGAACAGGATATCATTACTATTAAAGAGGAAACAAGGCTTAACCAGTGCCAATAACCTGCTATTACAAATGTGAATACTGTATTGTGTTGGTGGTCTGAAGCTGAATCTTAAAATAACAGGGTTTTACACAGTTCCTACTCCTGAAGGCAGTGACTCGTAGCCACACTTACCTTTCAAAGATTTTTTAGTTTCCTGTAATTGACATCTTCATGTACATGCTTTCTCACAAAACCAGATAAAACAGGTATAAAAAAGAGGGGGGTTGGCACTCTCTTACTCCTCGATTAGTATTCAGAGAGGCAAACAAAGAGGGCCACAGTAGAATTAATAGCCTTTGACACTTTCAACTTCCTCTCCAGAATCCAGTTTGATTGGTGGGGGGGTTTTGTGTGGGTGATGATAAGAATGCCGGAAGGCAGGCTGACACTGCAAGTCCCCAGACAAGTGAACTCATTAGTAATGTCTGCCAAGATAGGTCTTAACCTGAGTCCTCTTCTCTTTAGTACTCACTTTTTTTCTCTCTCTGGGGCAGAAGAGAACAAATTCCAACACACCTAAAAGTAAAAGCCAAGGAAGGAACTTGGGGAAAAGAGGTTTTTGTAAAGAGGCCCAAGCTTGACGAATCGTGCACTTTACAGTTCGCTACGCACCGGGTTGGTTTTTTCTCCAGGCTGTCTGATCTGCAAACATGATCTCGTCCCTGCGGATGCTGTATGCGACTTACAGTATTTCATCACAGTCTGGTCTGCAAAGTGATCGAGGCTGATCAGTTGTGATGTATGAGAAAGATACGCAGGCTAGATGAGTTGTTTTACTCCCATCTTCTGATAAATAACAGCTGCAGGGCAAAAAACAAATACTCTACATCTGCTAAGGAGTTGTTTCAAACATTTTATACTTGTGGGAAATACTTTGACAGTGGATGCATAAAAACGTACATGTAAAGATTATCATGTTGGATGATTCTACGTTTCTCACACAATATATTAAAGTTTGACTACTATTGGGGAAGCAAAAGTAAGTACGCAGCTGTTATCGGCAAGTGTACACTTTTGACTGTCAGGATGATTTTTTGATATTGTTTGCTGAATAGTTAAAGATCCAGTGATCTTATTTAATATCATGGAAACCATGAAGGGAGAGCACTGCGAAAGTTTAGAGAAAGAGGTTTTAAGTTTCACCAGTTGTTCAGCTCCTGTGAATAAATCTAAAAAAAATCAAATTAAAGAATCCTTTTGACGTCTGATCAAATGTTTCTGAGGTGGGGATGCATTAAGAAACTTGGACTAATGACCACAGTAAAGCTTGTTGAAGCGTGCACTGATTCACATTTTATTTGGCTGACATTTTAAAAAATTAGCTTAAAACTTGTGCAACACTTAAATGAAAACATTTTTTTTCTGCCAGAAGATTTTTCCAACTCCCAGCTTGCGTCACGGTTGGCGAACATTACACAATGCCTGTGAATCTGCTACTCTACTCACCCTTGAATTCAAACTTTATTAATTCTTATGACCTCTCCAAGTTTATCTCCTCTCCTCTCATCTTCTATCCTCCGGACTCCTCACATCCTATCCTCTCCACTCTGCCAGTCAGCCATTTATAAACACTCCTCCTGCTCAGCCGACAAATGCACCCTGAGACAAATCACACCACGCATAAACAGGAAAGTCAGTGAATAGACCTGACCTCGTTCCATTTTACATGCAAACCACCATGCTGTCTGTCAGTCATGAGCTGCTATAAAGAACCCCATTGTATGCGTGTGATGTTTACAATATTATATTCCTGTGTTTTGATCCTCGCATGCTCAAGCTCTTAGTTTATATTTTTTTTCTTCAGTAAATTTTCTCCCTCCGCATTTGTGAGGCGAGGAGTGTGTGAGAATGTCTGTGGGAGAGTGTAATCGCTCTTGACAGACGAATATCTGTCACAAGGGAATAATAGCTCTGTGGTCAGTTGAACAGTGAGAGGAAAGTTTTCTGTATTACAGTAGATGGAAGGATTTGCAGGGTCGATTGTAGTTTCCACCAAAATATGCTGACTTTAAGGGCACATGTGCGGCGTGGTTTAATTCATCCTTTAATCACAGGCATTATTTTCCTTATTTCTATTGAAGGCAGAATAAACACTGAAAATTGAAGAATAAATGAAAAAATATTTGAAATGCAAACCAGCATATCAGAATTTCCAGTCTTTCTCACAGCATACGGATTTACTAAAGAAATGTGCAGCAGCCCTCTTATAAAGGGTGGATCCCCTTACGGTGCATATAAATCTGAGGTGAATGCTGACAAATCTTGGTCGTATCCACAAAATACAATTGCTTGACGGCCTGTTTGCTTATTTCTGATTTTTGTATGATTAGTCATATTTCTGTAGTGGCAAGGAAATGGATTATTATTATTCAGGCCAAATATTTAATGTTCCCATTATTTAAGCAAAGGCATAAACAAATGCGTCATCAGCAATTCATTGCGCATACAATAACACTGAGGCTGTTTCCCACAGTGAGGCCCGGCCTGGCAACGGGGCTCGACTCTGCTTCGGTGCAGCTGGGGGGGAGCCAGCTCAAGGTTCAGACCACCACAGCACTGACACACACACACACACACACACACACACACACACAGACCACCTCTGCAGAGTCATGCTCACTTCACATGCACAAAACAATACATCTGTGGTCACTGAGGACATGCATGCCACCATCTTCACCAGTAGCTAAACAGTAAAAAATGTCTTTTAGTTGCATTTGCATTTTATAGGTTCTTAAGCGTTTTATAGGTTCTTAAGTACTGTTGAAATCACTTTTGGTCTGCTGCCGACACCTGCTACAGAGACCACACTGTGAAAGGAAAACAGTTAACCAACAGAAAAATCGAGGAACAGAAAAGTTTATTAATTACATGTTAGGAAAACTTTCAATATCACTACAACAGGAGGTCCATGCATTAAAATTTGCTTTTTTATTTTACTAAAACTAAAAATGTAAAGTCAGGCTTGAGGCATGAGGATGTGGGTACGAATTGGTGCAAACTTTTGAGATTAATGGGTCATTAAATACTTTATTACCTTATCAGTGTCAAACAATAACCGGTAGGACACAAAAAAACAATGATAAAGCTTATCTCCTCTGGTACAGTTCTCTTACACCTCCCATACTCTAACACCCATTACACTTTTAAAATAACATCTGAAAGAATGTGCAGTAAAGAACTCCTTTAGTGGTTAAAAAGTGACTTCATGACCTGGAGAGTCGCTGAGATTACTGTTCTGAAAGCTCGTGTTTTGACTCAGTTCTGTGGTATGTTTGTGGTTGTGTTTGCATGAACTGCATCACATGAACATTAGTTTGTAATATCTGATTAAAGTTTTTGTCATTTGATGAGGAGATAATAATGACCTAGATAAAGTAGTAATAGCTCAAACAGTGTGATAAAGATAATGACGCTTTGCAGCCATGGTAGCGTGGTTCACTGATTGTGTCCAGACTGACATATCTAATCAACCAGGGCTCGAATTGTCATGAAATTTAGCTCAGACATTCCTGGTCCCCTGAGGATGGGCTGAGGTTCAGGCGTCAGACTATCTTGGATCCCTGACTGTTGAGTTAGCACCTCCAGCTGGTCCAAATATTCAGTTATCTAGTAAAATTATTAGTAATTTACGAAATAATGTTACAATTTTGCACTAACATCATTGATGTATTCCGCTGATCCTCTGGCTTTTAAAGCAGCAACATTATCAGGTCAAACTTTGAGTGTGTGCAGTAGTTTAGTGTATGACTAAAGTCTTGCAAAGGTAACGATGTTCCTGTCAGTGCTGTTTAGTAAATGTAAACTAAGATGATAACCATGGTAGATATTGTTCCCTGTAATTGTTAGAATGTTAGCATGCTGACTTTAGCATAACATAGATGAAAACACTACTATGTCTTCCTACAGGCTCACAGAGCTGCTTGTATGACTGTGGACTCATATTTACATCCATAGTCTTATTTGTTTATGAGTTCTGGCTCGAGAACAAGTTTCTCTTCTTCTCTATGAAATTGTGAACATCTTAAAAATCAAATACACAAGAAGTTTTTTATAGAAAAGTATTCAATGTTGGCAGCGCAGTATGAAATCAAGACGTCTAGTTAAGTGATTTTTAAGTCGCTGGTATTAATCAATAAACCGCCTCTAGATTGCTCATTTTGCATTATGGGAAACACAGCCCCACTTGTGCTGTAAGTCATTTCCACTGGTTAAAACTAATTGCATCATTCTGTGTTTGAGCTCTTCATTGAGAGACCAAAAGGTCATGAAGAGAGTACTTAGTCTCGGTCATCATTACAGCTCGGGGGAGTCGTACAGACGGGGGTGATGTCACCATATGGGGCCTCTGAAACATTCCTGGATCTGAGCAAAACCTCCAGCATAGTCAAATGACATACGACTGCACTCTCAATGCACGCAAATGTCACTGGCTGTATTTACACACTCAGCATAAACCTGACATGTTACCCATAGGACTCAGGCTGTTTTGACATGGTAACACACATCTGTTTTTAAGCATTTTGAGGCACAAATGTGGTCTCTTAATAACATCCTAAATTAGGATAGAAATCATTTTCATATGGCTTCCCATTTACTTTCTCAGTGAGGGGAAGCTCACATTCATCCCATACTTTTATGTAAAAAAATAGAATAAAAAAATGCTTCTGATCTGAGAAAGTAAAAACACATGAAATCTGACGCTCTGCCATTTGACAGAACAAATTCTTGGGCTAAAAAACACTATGAATGTCACATTTCCTTCCCAAAGAGTTGAATATTTTGAAAGTTAAGACCTGCGTAAATAAACTCTGGTTAAGGCAACAAATAAAACATCAGATGCGTGTCACCTAAATGGAGGGGGGGTAAAGCGATTTCAGTCAGCAGCGCAGCCATAGTGGAGCCAGTATATCCTGTGTCATCAAGATTAACAGCTACACTGTAGTGTGGATGTAGCCTCTGGGACTGGGGGATGTGTGTTGTGAAGTTATTGTAGTATCTCAATTCATTTCGTGGGAGCCTTTCCAGAGTGCGGGGGCTGCAGAGAGACCCCGCTGATCACTCCTTCATTCTTATGTTCTGACATGCTGCGCTCAGACAGAGGAAAACCTGTAATCTGAGCGAAACATATCAACCATGGGGAATACTGAGCAGTGCCACAGCACTCATCTAGTACGGCCTCTGAATCAAAAGTTTGAATGGGACACATCAAGTCAGACAGCTGGCAACCAATGATGGCAACAATCTGATGAGATGTACATCATTTGTTAACATGATGCTAGCAAAGGTGAGCTTGTCTCATCACCTCAGCAGCCCTGTAATCCAGGGAAGAGGAAGCAGAGGGCATGAAAAAATTTCATGTCTGTAATCTGTGTGTGTATGTGCTGTATTCATGTGGTAGTTTCAGTGTGTGTGTGCTGTGGGTGTGTGTGTGTGTGTGTGGTGATTAGGGAACATACTCATGTTCTGATTTGAACAGAGATATTTTCTTTAGTTGGGTTGCTATTTACAGAACCACTGTAATGACTCAGAGTGCAAACGCCAGCAAGCATGCCGATACTCATCGCCAGAGTCTGGCACATGGCCAAGTCTGAGCGTCTGGGTGCACCGACATGCAGCGTGACCTCCAAGTCACATATTAACATTATTGTCTGCATTATATTTAACTTGCAGGAGGAAAACAATGGACATTTGTTTGTTTCTTGTAGTTTTTTTGCAGCAAACAATGTAAATCTTGAAATTTTTGATAACATTTTAGGCCATGAGAACCAAAAAGCAGCACTGCATTAAGGATTAATACAACAGATGGTTCATTTTTCATACCATAGTTCAGCATTTTTAAATAAACTCATTCTCTTTCTTGCTGAGAATGAGATGAGAAGATCAACACCAGTCTCATGCCCTGTAAATAAGAAGGTTCAGCTAATTGGCTCATCTGAGAATAGGGATTATAAATGGGGAAACGCCTAGCTTAGCTCCATCAAAAAGTAACATAATCCACTTTAAAGCACTTCTAAAATGCACTAGTAAACCTGCAGTCTGCTTTTTATTTAACCAGTGCAACCTCACAATTTTAATATGACACAAAAATGAGTAAGCATTTTTCCTAAAATGTCAAAAATATTCTTTTGGTGATTGATCAACCCAGAAGTTTTTTTTACTTGGCACCCTCCTTGAGACTGCAACGAGCTAACAGTGCACAGAAGTTTTTGGATCAATTCTTCCTTAACCTGCTGCTCAAAAATAGCATCCATTTGTGCTCATACCATGACACACACATCGTTCACACACACACAGACATACACACCTTACTTCGTGCTCATCAATCATCCTTTTTCCACAAGAGTGTCCTCCAGGATCGAATCCTAATGTCTGTTATGAAATCTGGACCATGTGTTGTGAACCAATATTAGTTTACAGTCCCTGGGCCTTTCAGCCTAGTTTGGTTTTGTGCCTAAATACTTCTCAAAATCAAATCCATTTATAATGCAGTGGTGCATGCACATTTGCTTTCTCTTAAAGGACCAAGCTGGATTCGAAACGGCATCATTAAAATCACCCCGCCGGCTTTGTTACAGCATGCGTCATTGTGCTGAAGACATTCTTTGACTGCCTGACCCAGACTTTGGGTTTAACGTGCAATTTAGAGCTGTTTACAAACACAGGAATAAAATATATCTGTGTTTTCAGTTACCACTGGAAGCTAAAAGTTGCAGGGAGTTTATTTTTTCACCATAAAATCATCCATCATGAAATGTTTGTGGATTTGGACCAAAAAGAAAAACGTACTGAGGTTTTAATGCAAGAAATATTTGTGTCATTTGTGTCATTTTCTCACCCCTCCCTTTTTCATTTTTCTTAACCGCAGTGGAGGGATTCATGGTTCCTTCCCTCGAATGATTATCCAAAAATTGTGACAGTGATGAGGAAGAAGGTGTGGGAGACATGAGCGCCTCCGCTGGGTGTGAGGTTGGGATGACTGAGCTGACAGGAGGGAGAGTTTTCCCCTAAAATTTGCATTATTTAGCTGGATTTCTGCATTGTAAACACGTGCTCCAGCAGCTGTATTTGTGTATATTTTTTTTTAAGTTTGGGTGGAGGATTTGATGAGTTATAGACCACTAATTCCCCTATTAAACCTTGATTTCCTTGCAGGAGTTTTTTAAGGAGTGAACAAAAATGAAAAGAGGCAGAGTAGAAGAAAAGAGGAGGATGCATCTGTTTGTTGCTTTGAAAGTCTGGCTGATTTTCATTGTCACATATGTTCACATGCAGCGGTTGCAATCACAAGACGGGGTGTTGTTAGTTTTTTTGCATTCAGGTATGCAAGAATGAGTGTATGCACATATTGTATAATTTGGAGTTTGTCTACCCCACTTCGAGGCCATGTTCACAGACCCCTCCCTGACGCCGCACCCAGGAGAGCAGACGAGAGCAGAGGAGGGTCCCTGCCTGACAGCACCAGGGAATGACTCCCTCCAAATGCTATGCAGGGTGACATCTGCAAACCATAACAACCCCTTAAAACCCCCTGAAAATGTGATACAAGAAACAGGGCCATGGCCTTTTTCTGCTCACATAATGAGGCCACGGGATAAGCATCTTCACAGAGGAGGAGGAGGAGGAGGAGTAATAAAGAAGAGGAGAAAGCAGACAAGCTCCTTGAAGTTCAACTCTGTTTTACACAGATGAATCATTTAGATTTTGCCAAACGTTTAAATAACGACCCGGTGCATGTAATTGCAGTGCATAATAAGAAGCATCGTGTTGGTGGAGTTATTATATAATTGTCACCTTTGACCTGGATGATATTTATCAAAATTATTTCAAACTGTTGCTCTGTCACACTGTTGCTGAGCTCAACTCTGCACCGCACCAACTCCCACCTCCACCCGCGCCCTGCAATTGTTCCCATTGTGTGGGTGCGTCGAGTCATGGCAGATTTTGGGCGGGGCAGTCCCTGAATAGAGGCTGGCTCCTTCAAGGATCAGCTCCATCAGACGCCAAAGCAGCCTGAGGACTTACTGGTTCACAGCCACAACATTTGAACACGGAGACCAGTTTATCCAAATTGTCTGTTTACTGTGAAAGTATGAGTAAAAAACACTGCACCTAGTTCATGTCTGACATAAAATCTTGACATCTGATTACCTAAATGTAGAATAATAATCTGTATTGATAAGCTGCTGGGACATTTGGTATCAACTTGCACAAAGTGTCTAACAGAAATTGATAAAAGGTCTGGAATATCTTACAGTAAATGAAAAAAGCCTGCAGACCTCTGGGCAAACTAACCCCAAATATCAAGGCTTATAAAGGCATACGAGCTGTCATCCCCTGTCAAAGAAAAAAGTGATATTCAATCAGACTGAACTTGGATAAAGTTTGCACGTCTGACCCAGAGAGGGAGTCGGCCAGATGTCTTATCTCTGTTAAGTCAGCTGAGGATCGGTGTCAGAGATGCCAGCGCGCTCCACCAAAGCCCCCTGGCCATTCCTGATGCAACCTTACCTCACTGGCCGACTTACAGACAGCTGAGGAGAAGCTCCACAGCTCAGACTTCACCTTGGCTTCCTCTCTCATTTCCTCCTCTGTTGCCATTTTTGTTGAACACATGTAATTGCGGTGTACTTTTCCCCTTTTCCTTCTCTGGCGAACAGGGAAAGCCCTGTGGATTCATAGGCATTGAACCCTAATTGGGCTAATGGCGGTGGTATATCTAAATTACCTCCCTCCATCCATGAGGGCTGCTGTGTTTATGTCTGCTGCCTTGGGTAAACCCCCACCCCGTCCAGTCATTTATCGGGGCACTTGTTTGTTGTAGAATGCAGCTCCACAGCAGATCTTTATCAGCGTGGCCAACTGACCTGTCTGGCCATGCAGACAGTAAAACACAGTCTGTACTTTTAAACCACTGCTAACTGGTGAAGCCTTTTCCTGAAAATGATTGTCTTGAAATGTTTTTATCAGGAAATATATCTGAAAAGTGAATAGTCATTTAGCATCATTGAAATGAAATACTCAACATAGAAAAGTCCTTAAGTATGCAGACATAAAACCAAGAAACATGAAGAATGAAGGAATCACTGCTCTCAATATTTGAGATCTATTTCATTCCATGTAAAGCATTTACTGTTATTTCCTATTCCGGAGCAAATTAGCAGTTAGCTTAGCTTAGCATAAGGACAGTGAGAAGCTGTTTGTCTGGTTCACTCCAAAGTTTGAAAATCCAAACTGTAAAAATGACAGTTTTGTAGTTATTGAGAAGTTACTTGCTGACTTTGACTTTCCAGAGTCACACAGAGATGCTGGCAGCCGGCAGAGGTGCTGCACAGAACCGTTTGGCGGATTTTTAAAATTTTTCGCCAAGAAATTGTTGGATGACACAAATGCACTAAAAGACAGTACTTGTAACATAGTTTGTTTGGACGACATCGTTGCAAGTCTGGTCGCTTGACCACTTTGGTCCAGACTGAAATACTTCAGGAACCATTTGATGGATTGCTGTGATCCCCTGGCTTTTTTTTTTGGCCACCAGCAGGTTGACATTGGCTTTTAGCGAAATCTCTGACAAATAAAAGATGAACTGCTATGAAATTCAGGTCAGACATTACAATTCCTCCCAAATTAATTGTCATAACTTTGGTGATCCTTTAACTTGACATCTACATCATCAGGTCAGAAGTTTAATTTCCCTAATACTTTGTCTTATGGCTTAATATCTAATAACTAATGACATTCCTGAGCATGGTTACAGTTCACATGTGACTGTTAGCATGTAGCAGCTTAGAAAGTAGATCTCAAGATGGTGTCCCTCCCAAACAAAGAGCTGACAAAACCAAAAACATGAGTTCCACATTGTAATAAAGTGGAATATTCTTTAAAATGAACTTACATGGTACTTTATCTTGATGCAAATGTAAAATGTGTAACACCTGGTCCACAGTTTGTGATGCATTCCTTCTTTAATGCAGAGCTGCATTTCCCAAGTGCGATTAGATCATATTTGTAAACTGGAAGCCAAATGACATAGACGAAGCAAATGCCAAGATCTTTTTAAAAAACAGGCTGCAAAGGCGGTCATGAGGCAGTTTTTATCTTTTCCGACATCTACCTTAAATTCCATGACGTGTTATTGTTCTCTTCCACAGTCAATTAAGCAGAATAAACAGTGAAAGGGCAGAAAGTGCGTCTACCAGACTACTAGTTCTCACTGAACAGGAGTCATGTTTATGAACCAGCACTCTGAATACTAACCCAAATAACACTTCCGACCCCAACTGGAATGAAAACAAAACCAGAGGAGGGAATTTCAGCTCCATCACACGCTGGACATCACACTCTTCTCTTCCCTCAGGAAACAGACACTGCCGCCTCTCCCTCGAAATTTCACTGTTGCATGTAGCTTACTCCCGCCTGTGAAGAGAAGTAGATGCACTGACAGATGGGATGTGTAGGCCCGCATCAGCAGACCCTTGTTACGCTGCAGAGTCACATCCTCCTGCAGTGCCTGCCAGTGACCTGAAGTGACCCCTGGCTGCCCCTCATCTCCACAGGATCCATGTGAACGCACTCTGCCTCCGTGAATCCCGCTGTTCACACCAAGAGTGCTGTTCGGGGAAATCTTTTGGAATTGAACATGTTGAGCAGACTAAGAAGAGAAGAAAAATTCTTCTTGTTTATTTTGTCTCGGTTACTTTCAGTTCTTTTTTCACAAGCACAGATCCACTTCCTCTTTTGCTGCCACTTTGGGAAAACATAGCAAACATAAATTGTTTGGTGTCCCTTTTCCTGCTGCTGTCCCATCTGTGTAGTGAGTTTGGAACGGTCTGTCCTTAAAAGTGCAGATTTAAAATTAAAGTAAATGACACTTGGATAATGAAAGAGCGAGGTAGCAGAACAATAAAAGACTAAAAGTAGAAATTTCAACAGAAAATTCAGCATCTCATCCATGTCATTGCCTAATTTAAATGAGAGGATGCAAGAAGAGACTGAAGGAAACAAGAAAACAAGAGACAAGAATAGAAAAGAGGATAATAGAACATGAGTGATGAGAGGAGACAAGACAAGATTTAAGCAGAGGAGATAAGGTGAGGATGAGACATTATGAGAGGAGACAAATGGAGGCTAGAGAGAAAAGTGACAGACAAAAGGAGACATGAGAGGAGACAAAATGAGACAAGATAAAAACACAGGCGTCAGAATTAGGAGAACAAAACGAGAGATAGGACAGAGATGAAGGAATAGGATGAAGATGGAACGAAAGGAGAGGAAACAATATAAAGGAGGAAAAAAAGAGAAGAAATAAAAGGAGGTGAGAAAAAGAGACAAGGAGAAATGAGATGAGAGAAGACGAGACAAAAGATAATAAGACAAGACAACTGGAAAGAGATGGAGAAGCAGACAAGAGAAAAAGATGTAAGAGTGAGCCAAGAAAACAAGACAAATGTGGAGGTGAGAGTGAGATGACGTGCAGTGAAAGGAGTGATGACAAAGTGGACATGAGAAAACAAGACAGCATGAGAGAAAATACAGAGATGAAACGGAGCAAAATGAGAGAAGATAGATAAAACAAGATGAGATGATACAGAAAAAGAAATGAGAGGAACATTAGATAAAAGAAAATAGATGGGAAAGAAGATTAGAGGAGACCAGAGAAGTGGTGACTAGAAGACGTAAGAAACAAAAGCACACGACAGAAAAAACCAAAGAAGAAAACAGGAATAATAATAGAGAAGAAAAGATAATGTGGTTCAAAGGGAGAAGTTGAGATGAGACAGAATGACTGATGGAGATGAGAAAAAAGTAAAGGAGCACTAAGAGTTTTAAAAACTCATTTTCATATTCTTACTTCCCTCGTTTGCTTTTTTTTTTTATCTCCATTCTCCACTCGTTCCCCTGCTCCCTGGTGCTCGGCCTGGTCGAGGTTGAGGAGTCCTGGAGCAAAGGTCTGTCTCAGAACCTGCAAAGTCTGCTAAAAAAAGGTGATTGAAACCATGTGAGATGAAGCAAGCTCTGGAATCAACTTTCCATATGAGCTAACCCCTCGAAACCTTAGCTGACAAGAATCTGGAGTGGATGAAGAGGTCCCCGCGCTCCGACCGGCTCAGCATAAATAGAGACACAAACAAAAGAAGAAGAACAATATGTCTATAAGTACACTGCTGGATTACATTTGTACATTGAATGCAGTTGCCAATACACAAACTATATACACATACACTTGAAACGAATGATAAGTTGATTACAGAGAAACTTGATCAAAGTTGCATTGCTAACAGACTCTGGTATTAATTTTACAACCTTGTGTATTGTCACGTCAACACACCCTTCCCTTTGTGACTTTGTGACTCCGTTTCCAAAACATGACAGACAGGCGTCAGATGCTATTTTTAAAATATTTTGGAAGTCGTCACACATGACGTCAGGGCTCAGAATATGAAGAAAAGGTTTCCAAGAGATCATTTATGAACTGAACAATGCAACGCATGCTTTCTCTAAGCCCTGTGTCACTGTTACTGAGAAATATATTTCATTACATATATGCCTGTGTGAGACCTCTCACTCCCTCTTTTGCATGCGCACACGTTGCCCAAATTCCTTTTATTTGTTTTGGGCGTAGCTCTGAAACCATGGTGCCGGGCCACACATCGCCTCAGTCTCAACTGGCAGTTCGACATACCAATCTGGTTTCGTTGTCACAAAGTATTTCCCTACTCTTTTTCTCTGATCTTATTGTCTGTTGCGCCTTCCTCTCTTTCACTCCCCTCTTACACACCCACATATACACACACACACACACACACACACATTGACAAATGAGAACTGGCTTCATGTGAGCTGGCGAAGCACCACGGCAGCTCTGTTAATCATACTCAGGCACCATTCTCTGTGAACTCAACTGTTCCAGTGGTGTGGCCAAACTCTCATCTCCTTCGCCACCTTCTTTCTTCTGCCGCATCATACCAAAAAAAAAAAACCAAAAAAAAACAAGCCTAGCCTGCCATCGATACCGGGAGCTGAGCTGATGCAGGGAGTGAAATGCCAGCAGGGAGTGATGGTTTCATCTCTAGCTTAGCAATTTTGCCTGGGCGGCCTGTGCTCATCAAATGTGGTGTGATGTGTTAACTTTCTAACTTTTTGGGAGTTTTTGTTTGGCCTCTATTTCCTGCCTTTTCAGACAGAGTTGTTAAAAAACCGACCACTTCCAACAGATACCAAGAGATTTTTAAGTGGCATCTGGATATTGTGGTGTACCGCCGTGTAATCAGCCCAGGTTACACAGACCATATCTGTGGTGAAGTAATCAATCCAGAAGGTTATCCCCCCTCTCTCATCCTCAACCAAAGGATTAGTTCAAGATGGGTTGCACCAATTTAGGCTCTTTTAAAGTGGTCGCCCATTGGTTAACCGCAGCACAACATGTGGTGCAGTCCCCCTCCAACACGAGGAAGCCAAGGACCACAGGGATGTGGCTGTATGTTCCGGGGAGAAAGAGAAGAAAACTTGTGACACATTGGCTGATGTTTCACAGAAAGTGTGTGTGTGCAGAGTTTTCTATATTATGCTCATGTTGAGCAAACACTTTCATAGATTATTTTTGTTTTTCTAGTTCAAAACTCTTTTAAAAATGCTGACAAAGTGCCATATTTAAATTACACTTATAGTACTTTCTATTAAGAAACTTTAAGCTTCTGGCTGATACCATGAAGGATGCAAACTTTTCACATCAAGAGCAGAGTATAATGATTCTGCAGTCCCACTGGGATGCACTGTGTCCTGTAATGGGTGCAGTAGAAGTCAAGGATTTCCGCTTCAGTCTTGGCATGAACAGTGGGCACTCAGGAATGCCTGCGTCTGTCTATTGGTGTTCATGTATTCCTTTGGGTAACTCTTGTGTGTCAATGTGGAGGGAGGGCGGCTCTAAGTTCGGAAGGAAAGTCGAAGCAAACTCACTGTTAAGATGGTTAAAAATCTCCCTATCAGAGGAAAACAAGCGTGATTGGAAGTCAGCAATTATCATGTTGGAGATAACAGAAGGGGAGAGATAAGAGCGCCACGATTTAGTTCAATAGCAAATCCCCTGTAGGCTTCTATGAATGCAGCTCCACACGCACAGCACACGCAGACTACATGAAGAGACACGAGTCCTTTCTCTGACATTCTTTCACTCAGAGAGATGTCATGCCGGATTAACGTATTCCCTAGTCAGCATGCCTTATTTAACAGGAACTCATGTTAACATGACCTCAGACTAAGTAAGCACTTTGTCAGAAGAAAATCTGTCTCTGATCGAAAACAGCAACTTCCACTCTGGTCAACAGATTTGGTCAAAGGCTGGGAAGCTGGTGAGGGATCATGTCCTGTTACTGTTTTACTCATTCCTGCTGGTCGGAGGAAAGAGTTTGGGATCTGAAATGAGATTATAGAGTACAGTAAAAATTGCTAATAATATTATCAACCAGTGGCCAAAGTTTGGCTCAGTTTGCTTGTACACAGATGTGTTAAATATACTCTATTACAGCAAGTTTGATCTTAAATTATCCTTTACAAAATGAGTTATTAGTGTGTTATTGGTATATTATGTTAATTTGTCACCTTTTAAATCTGTCTATACTCACTGATTTGTAGGAACAAAGTATTATATTATAAGAATAATCATAAAAACCTGACTAAAGTGATGCTGTAGTGGGTCAGAAAGCAACTTTTTGTGCAGTTGATAGTTTTTTTTAATTGTCTTTTTTTTGTACAAATACAGACAGGAAGGGTTTCATGGGTGTTTCAATAGCAAACTTGACTCTACTGTGAAATCTGATTGTAATCTTGAACCTTGTTTTAAATGTGTCCTCAACTGTTTAAACATTATTTTTGATATTAATCGCTTCTTACAAAAATATTGTTAAGCCTGCTGAAACCACCTCACCTATTGTGCAGCAGTGTTAGTTTTGTAAATGTGCCATATTGATTTTTCCAAATATTTAGCCATGTGTATTAAATTGTTTGTATTATGTTCTGTATTATTTAGGAACATCTTTCTACAAACACACACCAGTTATCCAATTAGAAAGTAAAGTTTGTGCGTGTGACCGGCGTGCACCTATGATTATATTCCTCGGTTGTGTATCTGTGTGCAGGTATCAGTGTCTTTTCATACTTGTGTGTGTGCGGTTTTCGCTTTCGCATGAGTGTGTGCACGTGAGCATGAACACAGAACTTTTTGTATCTGTGTCACATAAACAGAGTTTCTGTTGGCTTCCTGCCTCCGCTCTCTGCCAGAATAACCAAACACTTAATCTCCCGCTCTTCTTCTTCTGCGCTCTCCGGCTCGTCTTTCTTCTTTTTGTGTCTCTGCCTTGAATGCCAGCCCCTTCATCAAAGACGAGAACGTCTCCGAGCTCTGTGCATAGAAGGCTCTCGCTCTGCAACAGCACACAAACAAACAGGAGTTATTGTCATTATATTTCTTCTCTGGCTTGGCCACAAAACCACAACTTAGCTTCTATACAAATCCATGTTTTTATTGTTTCTGTTCATGTTTACGTCTCCACCGAGGTCAAGTTCAGGGTGAAGGTTCTGATCGGCTTTTTATGAGCTCTGTTATTTGATCAGCTTTTGCCTTCGGCCAGAAAGTGTGCTGGTGAGGAGCACAGAAAAGCTTTTATAACAGGTTGCCATTTTCCTCCAAGCAATGCAATAACTGAAAAGCAAAGCATAATTCAAAACTCAATAAATCAGTGCAGATTTTAATGGGGTTGTGATAAGAGAAAAAAAAAGACCAAAAGCTTGATTCTCAGGCTTGCTGAGTTATGGACTGTGGTTTTTACCAAGAGCAGCAGCCTCAGTCCTGAATCTGTATAAATAATCATCGGAAAATTAGGAATACTTCAGCATATAAGGTATCCGTCAAGGCTGTGAGCTCCATATGTTTTCAAGTGATGCTGAATAGCAGCGGTGTTACGACTCGAGTCAAAATGTACAGAAGTGTGCTTTTGACGTGATGCAGCTGCAGCAGATTCACAAAGCAGACAAACACCTGTTAATATCCTCCTCAAGCCAGCGGGGGCTTTTCATTGCACACAAATAGCAATAAAGGGATTCACAGCCTCACAAAATCATGACACATGTCAAGCTGAGATGTGAGTATCTGAAACATGATTGGACCATAATTCCTTTACAGCCAGCAGAGGCTGTTACTGTGTTCGGACACCTTCTGCTTCTTTTCCTGCAGATCCATGTGGGTTTTCTCGTGCTTCTATCTCTGTGATGGATTTGGTTTTGTGCTCTACAGTAGTAAGACATGCTGATCTGACCAGCATAGAGTGTTTGGTATTGTGAGATACACCTGTGTCACAAAATGATGTATTTTTGCAATAAGATTTTAGTGTAGAAATCTGTAGAAATCATAAAGTGGCAAGAAAGCTGATATTTCCTTTTCCATCTTATCTCGGAGTTTCCATCTACGAGGAGCGGGTTATTTGATGATTTAACAAGGAGGGATCGGAAGCTATGATCTTTCCAAACACCACAAAACCGAGCACGCACATACCCTCGATACCCTTAAATATTTTTTGATATGATGGACAAACAATAAAACAAATCTGAGGCACCAAAGAGTATTATGTCCCTGCACAAAAACAACTCTTAAATCCAGACAAAATCCAAATGTAAATCCAGATAGTTGCAGAGTAAAGCAGGACTTTTATCCATCGTGCACAGGACATATACAGCACGTTCAGTACGACCACAGCTCATGTAGGAAAGTACAACTTTATGCCGAGGAAAATGAAAAATCACTAATTCCATATTCTCCCGCTTGCTCCGTCTCTCATCATCATCAGCGGAGCCTTTATGAATCTCCAAACCCAATATTTGAATTCTCTCCTTCTTTGCATGATTACGTAAACAGACAACAACATAAACACCCCAACACACACAGGAAACACAGGGCATCCGCCTGACAACTAATCATCTATAATTGTGCACTAATAGTGAAAGCACTGCATGCGGAGGGTGAAGGACGGGTACAGCGGGAGGGGGGGGATAAAAGAAAATAAACAACTGCAATAGGAAGGGGAAAAGGGCAGTTTCAACTGAAAAAAAATATTAATGTAATCAAGGAAAATTAGTAAGTTTGGAATAACATTCCTGTGGTGCTGTGTGTTTATTTAGCAGGCAAGTATTGAAAAAATAGGTAGAGTGAAGGGAAGGCACAGCCAGACTCACCTACCAAACTGCTGCAAGGCTTGTGCTGTAATTGCCACTATTTTCTTAACTCTACCATTTTTTTGTTAAATGGAGCTGAACTGCAGGTTATGCATGAACTGGCAAGAAAATCATAACAGTGCATATGCAGGTTTGAGGCTCAGAAAAAAAACATTTTGTCAGTCTTGAAGAGAAGTTCCCCCAATTGTGATTTTAACATTAATTGCTCCTTTTCAATCTTATCCTGTTGATTAAGGAGAGAGTTTCTGCAAAATGTGTCAAATTCCAGACGAACATTGGAAACGCTTCGCTGAGAATTGTTTAGTTAGTGTGTCTGCCGTCCCTTTTCAAATCCAACGGCGTACTGAACGGTGATTTAGCTGTCATGATAGACTTAAAGCACATCCTGTTTTGTTTGTGTGTATGACTTTGTGCACATGCATAACTTTCTGTGGGTTCGTGTGCAAAGCTTTGTTAGTACAGTATGACCGACAGTGTGAATGGTGTGTGTGTGTGTGAGGGTGTGTGTGTGTGTGTGTGTGTGTGTGCATGTGGGTGGGTGTGGGTGTCTCAGTCGGTTTTATTTCTCCCCTGTCAGCAGCGGCTGAGTGATGAGCAGCAGGGAGGGAGGGCCGAGACAGCAGCACAGAAACACTGTGATGCTTAACCAAACAAGATGTGCTTTAGGGCTTGAACTGTGCACCATCCCTCATCTAAAACACAAGTGCACAAAGCTGTCAGACACACATATAATGCACACTTCCCGCTCCTCAATTACATATGCACTTCTGCGCACACGTGCAAACACACCAGTGACTCCTGTTTATTGAGTCGGATGTTAAATTGTTCTCTTGTGAAAAGTGCAGGATCCCAAGTGTTGAAACAGACTGTGCCTTGTGTGAAAGAAATCCAAACACACATCCAAGTTCGCTCTGGAGACCGTCCTGAGAGCTTGACCAGGCCACATCACAGTCATTTTTTTCTAGATCGATTCAAACCTCCTCTTGTCCAAGAGCTACAAAAATCCATCTGTGTGCTGTGTGATGTGAAAAAAGGTACTGGCCTGCTGAAGTCCTTGATGAAATTCAGTGGATTTATTTTTTGCAGGAGTCCAAGAAGCACCTAATGTGGCAAGAGACACCTTTGTTGATTTGTTTCCCAAACACAAAAATACAGTGTATTAATGCAGTGTCATGGCTGGAATCTGTAACTATGCTTGGTTGTCTTCAGCATCTGTGGAAACACATGATTGATGAGCTGAGTTTGAGCAGAAAATCCCGTTTCTTTTTTTCCTCTGTAGGTAGGCGTGAGGGTGGTTCAGGTTAGATGGCTGAACGTGAGGTGGAGTACGTAGTCACACAGCTCCCACTTGTGGTTGGACAAAATACAACCTTTTTAATGTCCAGATCATGCAGGCGTTCGCTCCATAGATGCAGTAAGAAACCCTGTTGCCCCTCAGCACAACAAACCCCAAAACAAATGACAGTGATCTAACAAAATCACACTTGCCATTACTCTTAGTAAATCAAAACTCAGGAGGGAGCACATTTTGGGAAATAAGCCCCAATAAGTGTTTCACAATATGGCCTTTTCAATAAGCAGGGCTCGTTTTCAAACACCATAAACAAATATGACGTAACTGAACTGGTGAAAAGCACGAAAGCAACTCGTCGATGAATAATGAGTGGTCATGGTCTCGGTTGGTTTGCCTTCGATTGGAGGCAGATGTGGGAGAGAGAGCAACGCATGGGTGGCGTTATCTGGGTCAACCTCACATGGGGAGAGTCAAGCTAATCCAAACAGAGGGTCCTCTCCGAGCATTGCATGACCCTGTTCTGGTGGCCGTTGAGTCATGGTTTAGGAAAGTCAAATAAAAACAGACATATCTGTTTTTGCCAACAAACCCCTTATTTATACGTGATGCTTATTTTTATGCCTGCACTTTTATTTTATGATGTGTTTTTAATAAGAAAATGACAGATTCCTTAGTATTTACCACATAAAAAGTGACTTATGTTAATAAACACTGTAGCACAGCTGCATAAAAGCAAGCAAGAAGAAAATACACGTAACTTTGTACCAATACAAAATTTTCCTCTTTAACTGACTTCAAACTACACAGGTATTTGCAATATTTAAAACCAGCTTCACATGCTTCCTCTTTTAAATGTATCAGGACTTCTTTAATTGAGAAAATCCCAGATAATCTGAGATTTAGATAATCTTAAAATGAACACTCTCACTGACACCATACCACCATAAATACTGAGGGCTGTTTTTCATCCATTTCTTGTTAAACACACTGGTCAAGGGTCAGTGACAGCAATAAAGCTTCATCTCGACTTCAGCAAGTTCAAATTCTGTGATTTTTATGAATAAGACACCATTTGTGGAACTAATAATAGGTTTTAATGTGCCAACACCTGTCCAGCAGATGTGGGTGTGGTTTTAAAAAAAAATGTAGTGTGAGTATAAACAGATGGAATGATAATGACAGGCAGTAAATTATATCTGTGCACCATAAACCCCTCTTTACCACCTCATGCTGATCCGACTGTCTGACTGTTACAACATGACTTCATGTTCTCAAAGTGTGGTGAGCTTCACTGCAAAAAAGCGCTTATCTCATCTGGTTCATGTCATTTTTTTAACGGTTTGTGTCGCCAACAGAGATAATATTTTAAACAGTGAGCGCAGCCAGCGAGATGTCACCCATTGGTGTCTTAGTCATGATCATCTTGGGTTTCTCTGGAACCCAAAAATGGTTTTACACTGTTCAGTCTCTGATTAATAATGTAAAGCTGCCGTTTTCTAATGTTTCTAACTGTTGGAAAAAGCCGTTCTGTGATGATGCTCATGCAGGTGAAATGTTTATGTTGGATATCACCGTTAAAGACCGTGATTAGCCATTTTTCTCTCCTCAATTGCGACTAAAAGTTTCATCTTTTGTGAGTGTTTGGTTCACTGTAGGCTACTGTAAACTGTAATTCATCATTTCTATTGCATACTGCAGGAGGGTTTTATTTTCTTTCCAAATAGCTTCAAGGCCTGTTCATACTGAAGACTTTCTCAAATGCATGATTACCTCTGCCAGTTTCAATTACAATCAGAGCGAAGCTTCAGCATCCAGCTGTAGAACGAGGGTTGGACATCCACAATAGAGCTCATTTGGCTGGAAAGAACCGCGAGTTGCTTTTCCGGTTTTCTTTTCACCCTTTTCTCTGCTTGAAATGCTTTTTCGAAAAAATGTTCATGGGTCACCGTTCATGGCGTCCGTAAGAGGACGCTTAGATGTTTCTGTTGGCATGGACGAGCATGTCAACAGGAGTTTGGCAGTAAAAAGAAGGTTCTGCGCAATTCAGGCTCAACCTATGAATCTGCGTACCCCAGGCTCCACCGTGCACCTGACCTGCAGGAGTTGGAGACGGAGGAGGAGAACGAGCTCTAGGTTTAACTACTCATTTTTTTCTCTTTTTGACATCCAGCCATCACTCTCGCTCCCTGTGGGGAGCAGAGAGGTCACACCGAAGCCTTTCTTTTGGCTCAGGTTTAGCGAAATGCAGTTCTGGCCTCCAGAAGAACTCCCATTCTCTCTGGCACATGTTAAGGCGCTCTATCATCTCTCTTTCTGAAACTTTCTCGTACTCTCTGTTCTCCGTTCTCTGTCAGATCTGTCTTTACGGGGACTTGTAAAATTACCTGGCAAGAACAACTCAAAGCACTGGACGGGACCGGCGTCCCCAGTGTCCCGCAAACTTTTACAAACTTTTGTTTCATTAAAATGAAGAGTTCACTGAAAAGAGGTCTGTGTTTTTCTGCCAAAGGGTCAATTGTTACCAAGTTTTCTACGAAGTTGCAAGGTGATTCAATATAAATTTATCGGATTCCAAATTTTTACTGAACACTGGGTATTCTCTTTAATTTACTTAACATGTTGAAGCCATTTCTGCCCAAAGGGTGTGCATTTTTATTCACTGTTCTTGGAAAGGATTGCCTCCATGCCGTGGATTCCGGAAAAAAATAAGGATTGCATTTTGGATGATCAATGACGGGAAAACTTGTAAAAAAAAAAATGGAAAAGTGTAAAAATGCTTAGGAGCTGATGCTTTAGGAAAACAGTTCCAACAAATAATTTGATATGAATCGAATAAATCTGTAGTGCAGTTTCAGTTTACACTTCAATACACTTTATACACTGTGTGTTTTAATGATTATGGACTCAGACTTATTCGCATCATGATGGATTACAAAGTCTAATAAATTACCTCTGTTCAGTTTACATATATATTGTTAGCTGTAAAAGTTAATGGATTACATGAAAACAAACAGCTGCTTATTTACACAACCAGCAATTATGGAGTAACATTATTGGAAAGGAGAGAAACTGTTGTAAAAGTAGAAACACCAAAGTCTAAAAATTACTCCATTACAAGTAAAAGTCTTGCATTCAAAATTAAGAGATAATCATAAAAATTCTACTTAAATGTGACAGTTTTATTAGCTTAATATGTTCAAATTACAAGAGGAAAATAAGTAATTATGACCTCTTTCAGTTGATATCATGTAGGTTACTGGCCTTTTTAATCTCGTAATTTCATTATTTTAAGTAGAATTTGGCATTATTGGTTTGTCAATGTACAGTCAACATGTGAGAATATAAACATATTGTGTAAAATTTTATACATTTTATTCCCAATATTTTTAGTCTGAACAACAAAATCTTGATTTATGTGTTTGATAAGTTTCTTAAAAGTAATGAATAACTATGGAGTTCATCACATCAATTATTTTCATGCTTCTTCTCACATTTGCCACATATTGATAGATATAATACATCACCGTTTTCCTATTAATTATAACATAATCTATGTATCAGTGCTTTTTTTAAAAAATGTGCTAATCCTAAGGAGTGATAAAGTTCTGGTTTGTTTGAAATGACTTGACCTATTGCTGATTGCCTTCATGTGTGTTCAATCAAGCCTGTGATGATTGATTATGTGCACCTGTAGCAGCTTATATAAAGGAGGAGTCACTATGCACGTCTCATTTTACATTGAGGAGAATCCAGCATGAACTGAAACACTTACATTCGTGCACTCGATGCTCTTTTTTAGTGTCTTATGGGTTAAATGGAAACATTTAAAACCCAGATTTCAGTCTGAATCTCCATTTTGGTTTCCTGTGTGCAAGCCTTTTCCTTTCTGCACCAGAGAACAAGAGAAACAAAGGGCAGTTTTCTAAAGCATTGCTCAACCTTTGTGAACAGAGGCATCCAACTGAAAGGAGTCGACAATGACGTCCAAATTCACTGAGGTTACAGCTGATTCATGTCACAAACAGAACTATTTTTCCAGGTTAAAGCTGGGTTAAACTTGTGTGTTGTTACAGGGTTTTATTTCATCACCACTTCTCCTTTTAAAATCAATCATAGTCTCAGCTGAATGAATTCAAATCATGCTGAGTGAGAGCAAAGCCCAAGACGCTCTCCCACATGTCATTGCAGCTCCTTCAACAGTAGCTAGAGGGCAGTGTTGTATAAAATCTTGTCAAATAGACACGATGAGGCTCTCCTCTGTGTAAATGCATTGGTGTTCTTGTCCACTGGTCCTTGAGCTGTCATCAGCTTTAAACAGGCCTTAAACAGGTTGGATTTACAGTATGTTTAACAGAGTGACTCCGTCTTTTCCTGGACTGTGGCATCAACCTGCAGATACTTTGATTAGATCAATAATGTCCATAGATGCTGGTGATTAAGACCACATGGAAAAACAGGTTGGGACTGAATATCAATGAGCATGCTGTAAACCTGCAACCAATGGTCTGAAATGTAAATTTAACAGATATTTTAACATCAAAGTGTCTTCTTAAGAGACAAAAAGGAAAAAACTAATTACAGTCATATGTGTTGGTGAGGGTACACTTAATTAGAAGTTAAATTTGTGCAATTAACTGCTAATTAAATAAGCAAAAACAGGATTTTTGGGCATGAAATCAGTCCTCTGGCACATATTCCAAAACACTTAGCGGATGAGTTTGTTGTGAGCTCGTGCAGAGAAATAAATGGACTCAAAGTCTGCTGTGACTATAAACAGTATGTTGCATTTCTATCCTCTAACTTTACAACATGTTCTGCACCTAAACAGATAAATTTCCAAAGCTGGCTTCACTGCTTTCCTCCCCCTTAATAAATGTTGCAGTGAAGGGAGTGACCAGCCATGACTTTAGCAGAAACTATAAAATGCTTCACAGGCAAATGACAACAGAGTATATCAGTATGTTTAATGCCACTGTTGTTTTACAGGCCTGAACTATAAACAGGACAGTACAGTTTGTTTAAAAGTGAAAACAGCCATCGCTTGATCGTTGCAACAGTTAAAAGTCACAATCATTAATCAGTTTGAATTGTTACAGTACATTATTTTTATTACTGCAATACATTATAATGCTAGCATTTTTAAAAATGAGAAGTTTTATTTAAGAGGCATCATTAGAATGCCATAAAATGTTTTTTTTATTTACTGCAGCATTTAGCGTTTTGTTTTTTAGAGGCACAAGTGTTTTAAATTTCATGCTTTCTGCACAGTAAAATTCTCACATTTCCACTATAAAATTGTGAAAAAAAAACGGTTTTATTTAAGAGGCCTTCATGATATGTTGTTAAGTAACTTTTTGAATGGATGCCATGCTCAAGGGTGTGTTTAAAGAAACAGAAACAGCAAAGATGATTACCGCTAATGCCTTTGGCAGTCAGTGCTGCAGCAAGCCATGTACACAGCATCGTATTTCCTTGGACTTGTTTGGCAGTTGTCTCTCATTTCGTGGTTGCAAAACATCTCGGAGAGAGCCCCCGAGGGAGCCCATGGTTGGATTAGATGCATGAGAGAGCCACCCAGGCTTCATCATCACATTATACAACACTCAACGAACAACGTCTGGTTCAACTCAATTCAAAATGAAAGTGATGGAGTCCACCACCACCCCCCCTAAGTCCAGGAGGGATGTTGCACGGAGGAGTAGCAGTGGTGGTTGTGGACGAGGGGGGTTGATTGTGGTTAAAGCTCAGCCATGGGAAGAGGAACATGGAAAAATCCTGGAAATTAAGCATGTCCCTCCACAGAGGTGACAAGCAAACTAAACAGGACTTTGGAGGAGAGGATGATGGTTTTGGAAACCGCAACCTGAACCGGCAC
>JAQMCX010000033.1:157032-222032 GCA_029814765.1 Acanthurus leucopareius
CACACACACACACACTTTTACACTCACACACGGTCACACACATGCACGCAGAAGTTTAATGTCAGAAAAGTAAATACACGCACAGACTGTTTGACATCAGAGAAACATTTAAAAAACTGACATGTTTACATTTAACTCACTACTGTTCTCTTTATGTCAAACTCTCTCTTTCTGTTTCTCTCTCTCTCACACACACACACACACGCTCTCTCTCACACACACACACACTCTCTCTCACACACACACACAAACACACACACCGTGCTAGACTGACAGAAACAGGTTGTCGGCAGGGTGAGGGGAGATGTGACTCACGTCCAGCTCATTTATCTGCAATCTGTGGTGTGTGTGACTGAGCCGGAGCCCACTTACTCACTGATTTCTCAAACAAACACTCCTACTCTTTTAGAAATACAGCTGCAGAAATGCTCACACACACAAAACTTCTACTGTTAGACGCATTTCGCAACAAAAACGATCTGGTTCATCTAAAAACTGCGGTGAAGCGTCGCTGCTTTCAGCTGGTGTTACTGTTGTGTGTTTGTCCGTCTCTTAATGTTTCCTGTTTGTTTGTGGGATGTTGTTGTTGCTAAGTTAGAAATATATAATATAATTTTAAAAAAAAGCTTCAGTATTCTTCTCAAACAACTGAAAGCTGCAGTTTTGTGTTTTTGACAAATGCTACGAGGGTTCATTGATAAGTTATTGGCCTAAAGCGGAGGGAGAGTTTTACAGCTCTCATTACATGCACATGCCTTTCAGCTCTTTGACTTTTTACCACTTTTTTTTTTTGGTTTTTCTTTTTGGGGTGATTGAAAAATGCATGTCAGCACCGTCTGAGAAAAATGAACAACATCCAATACTCATCCTGTTCACCTGATTTAGCCTCTTCAGACTACTGATTCCTCTGAGGAAGAAGAAGAAGAAGAAGAAGAAGAAGAAGAAGAAGAAGAAGCTTAGTGGTCGCCATTTTGTCAGTGATGGTTATTTCATTTCATCCTCTGCTTTACACAACTTTCTTGAAGTCAGAGACGCCAACTTGATGATCCACAGCTGCTGGATTAAAAATGCAGAAGACTATGTTGAAAAACAAGTTTGCTGGATTATTTTATAAGAAACTTTACATATTAGACCATAAACTCATCAATCAATCCTCAAAGTAAATCAGTAAAAGTAATTTTTTCACATCAAGTTCAGCTTGACCTAATTTTCGCCATTGATCAACGCTAAACTGTCTCGACACCGTCAACCTTTGAGAACCAGAGAGTCATGGAGGAAGCTAATGCTAATGTAGCCTGCTAGCTTTATTGCATCAATAACTTTTATTTAATCTTCTCTATTGGAGTTTAATCTATTGAGACAGAAGCCAATAGCACAAATACATATTGTGATTTATCTGAGTAAACTTCTCATTCTGGCAGCGACCAAACTAGTTCACCGTCTTATAGCAGAACTCTTCTTCTTCTTCCTTTAAACTCTTTATTGAATGAAACGATGTAAAGTCCTGAGAATAAAACGCCAGAGACAGACAGAGCAGAACTAGACAGAAGGTCAGAGAGCCTTTGTGACGATTGCTAGCATATTCCAGCTGGCTAGCGTGTTAGCTGTTATCCTACCAGCTGCACGAGTTCACTGGCCCTGCGAGTATCCGCTACGTCACCAGTCCTCCGAATCTCCACAACCAAATATTTCTAACGACAACTCAGAATAACTCGATTCTTGGTGTCGAACAGCTTTTAATCCTTTCATAACATCCAAAACTTGTCCGGGACTTAATTCCACACACAAACACCCTTAATCTCCATCTTTGAGTCACAAGCACTCACTCTCCCTAACGTATATTTTTACAGCACACACACACACACACTCGCGGACACACAGACACACACTCTCATTTAAACTGACACACAGATGGCCCCAGCTCTGACCACAAATGTAGTGTAACCCCTGCTCCCTGCGGTGCAGCCGGGGCTCAGACTGCCAGTAAAAGCGAGGGATGCTTCATGGCTCAACAATTTGCTGGGTAAATGGAAAGGGTTCGGTGTGTGACCTCAAACACTCTCCTCTCTGTCTCTTTTTGTCTCCGACTTTATTCTTTCATTTTGTCCGTTTCGAGCTTTGTTGGTTTTCACTTAATCTGATCTGACTTTTGATCTCTTTTTACGTCTCCTGTTTCCTTTTTTTTATTATGGTTTAGTTCTTTTTTATTCATTACTCTTTGTCTCTGAGTTTTTATGTCCTCTTTTTTTATTATTACATAGCAACTAAATGTAAAAAAGATAATAAAATAACATCTAAAGATCATTACGGGGTCATTTTAGCAAAGCTTATTATTCTTTCTCTCTCTCTCTCTCCGGCCATGACGTAGTCACCAGCAGAGGCACAAAACAATCATGCTTTTCTCCTTCTTTCTTCTCAAATTTTTTTCTGTCTCTAAATCTCGCCGTCTCTCCTCTCGATGGAGGTGTGATCTCCTCCCCTCCTGTCTGAAAGGTCAGGAGCAAAGTGAGGACACACAGGGAAGGCAGACCTCAGCTCACAAAAATGAGCAGAATGAAGAAAACTGTGCATTTCTGTAAAGTGTGGTTCAGTGGGTTTATTGGGTAACGGATACGCTGAAATTCAGTCCAATTTTTGGTTTAGCCAAAAAGGTTTTAATGGCATTAGAGACATTACTTCATTGGGAAGGGGCTTCTAACGTGAGCCGCCTGCGGAGGTTTAGATTAGTGATCAGAAAATTAAATAATTACATCTTTGTTGATCTCTGTTGTTGCACACAGCTGCTTCTGCTGCCGAATATCTCCGACGTAACAAACAGAGAGGTCACTATGCAACAACACAACGCGCATTCAAAGAAATACAACACACAATCCCACAGTCAGATGTTTGTCGAGAAAAAATATGAGCTTGTATTTTTGAAATATGGCTCTGAAATTTCATATTGTGTTTCACTAAAGTGAGAAAACCTCAAGAGGTGTGAGAGCCGGCACAGCCAATATCAAATCCAGTCCTCCTATCACCTCCGAGCTACAGAAAGTCAAGCCAGGTGGATTTGGGTGTGTAGCATTAACGTGCACACACACACACACACACACACACAAAGAGTCATAAAAAACAGAAAAAGAAAAAAGCAGTTTTCAGATTGGAGAGGACAGGCGGGGATCAGGGGTGCAGAGGGAAATGGTTAAGGTTAACTTTCCTCTAAAGGGTGTCAAAAAAGGAACTAAATTGGGTGTCAGAAAGCACTAAGGAGCTGAAGTAAGTCGGGGTCCCCAGCTCTCATGTGGGTGGGTGCTCGCTTTATACTTTACAGACAATGTCCCTTTAAAAAGCCCCACGTCTGGAAAGCCCATTAGATGTGCATATAAAATTTCCCCCGTGATTAATAGTTGATGAGGCAGGGTTGGTTTGAGGGTACTACCAACATGTGGCCGGCAGGACTCCTCCTCTGCAATCTCACGTTACACTCCATAAACTTGCCACTCTTTCCCACCTATACGTTTAAAAAGGAGGAGGGCTCGCTTGTCAAGAATGCCTTAGAAGAGTTGTGAAAACAGCCAGCCCGAGGAGGGGAGTCATGCAGTTGCGGATGCAGCTCTCCCGCCGAGCCACAAGCCAGTCAGATCAGTCAGGGAGTGAGGGTGTGTGAGAGCAAGACAGAGGGGAAAGTGTGTGAGAGTGTGTCAGGACCAGAGGCTCCAAAGGACGTCACACACACACACACACACACATAAACACACACTCCAAGAGAAAGAGAGAAAGAGAGAGAGAGGGAAGCACGCTGTCACAGGAAGGCGTCTTTCCTCACGCGTTCGGTGCCGTGGAAGAGTCAGAAGTGAGTTTTCCTGAGGTGGATGCAGAGAGACAATCATGTGCTTTTAGTCAGCTGAAGAGGATTTTTTTCTCAAGACTGACAGAAGATACAGAAGTTTGATTTCTTAGAGGAGGGGGGTGCGACTCCTCTGCAAGGAGAAGACTTGTAATAAGACACTAATCAAGATTGTGAGAAGTGTTGTTGCATCATGGATCAGCCGGCCAGCAGCTGCATGCGGAGCGCCCACCCCAGCAGTCCCATCTGGGGCTGCATGAGGAACCCTCACTCAGGGGTCCCAGGAGCCAACCTGCAGTCGCCCTACCAGCAGGCCCCTTTCTCCCTCCACCAGAAGCCCGAGTTCCTGGCCTACACAGACTTCACCAGCTCCTGCCTGGTGCCGACCGCACCGCAGCCAGCCTACCCCCGCGACGACAGACTGTTCCAGGAGAGCCAGGGGGCTTACCAGAGGGCCGAGTGGCAGTTCAACCCCTGCGAGACGCGGGTGAGAGCGCCCGAGGCCTGCCCGCCCGTCGTAGCCCCCGTGGTAGTAGGCGGTGGCGGTGGAGGGCCCGACCTGGACAGTGTAGGGGGAGACAGAATGCCAGGAGCCGTGCCCGGGTGCCTGGAGGGAGAATACTCGCCGCAGAGCGTGGCGTCGGCCGACTCAGACAAGAAGAGCTCCAGTAAGAGGAAGAGGGATGTCACAGGTGAGTCAGGGTGCAGTTGGATGTATGGATGTCAGCTCAGGTGTGTTGGTTTATGAGCAAAGAAAAGAATCCAGAAACTCACAGCAGGAGGTTTAGAAAAGCAGAAATATATATAATAAAAGTTGTATTTGGGAGTTTTTAAAGTGAAAAAGGACTCCTTCTATCCTGCTGTACACTGGTGTCTAATCTAAAGAAAAGATTAATCAGAAATGTGGCGCTTGCAAAAAAATATATGTATAAAATTGATCATAAATGTATGTTTTTTAATGCCAAAAATCTGCACACAGGTGATGAAAAATGCTTCGCCACTGTTGCTCCATTTAAAGTTTATTAAACGTTCGTCTCGTGCCCTGTACCACAGCTGGCAGCGACACAAATTTGCTATTTCCTCACCAAATTTGCTCTAAAAGCAGCACTCTCACCAGATCGCTATGTAAAAGGTGAGTGGGTGACAAGACTTTTGTGTTCAAGACACACACTTTAAGTAGCAGTTGCATCCTCTTATTGTTCAGGGACTTTCAAAAGGCTCAAATGATAAATGGGACATGTGAACGTTTCATTGCGCTTCTGTATCCGTTGGAAATACACTATTGTTTTATAACAATGTGACCTCATGGTGAAAAAACGACAGCAGGCTTCTGTGGGGGAAAAGTGCTCTGAGGCATCACAGCTGCCTCAGACTTCATTCACTCTTTATTATTTATATATTATTATATAACTAACACGTAATTCTGCTGTCGTTTTTTATTTTTTTGTTAATCTGCTAATTGTTTTTCAATTTACTTTTTCCTCAAACTACTGAGAAGAAAAAAGGGATCATGTAAAAATACTTTCCAGGGATTATTTTCGAGGTTTATATCTGCTTTATTAACACCGGTGAGTCAAAATAAGGAGATTATATTCATATTAGTTGTTATTCCCAGGGATTAGATCTCCTTACACAAGCTCAGAGTTGTGTTTTAAGCTGTGAAATAGTATCGTTGTATGCTTTTGGATTACAGTGCAGGTTATTCCACGATCGTATTTCACACATGATAATATGCAGGAAAAAGTAACTGATATCCGTGACGAACTAATTCCCAGACGTTAACATTAACAAAACAACAGCAGAATGGTGTAAAAGTTTTTAATGTGTCGAGTTTCACCCTGACAGAACGAAAACAAAACCACGTCGTCAGACACATGTGGAACGTTCATGTGTGGAAACACTTCAGCGTGTTTGCTTTGTTTCCTTCTCAGAGATGACGGTTTATGCATTTGCACCTCTGCACCTTCAGAAAGGAGACAGAAAAAACTTTACAATAAACGTGTGACGTTTTTATTTTAAAAAGAAACTCATTTCACCT
Source organism: Acanthurus leucopareius (assembly GCA_029814765.1). NCBI lineage: Eukaryota > Metazoa > Chordata > Actinopteri > Acanthuriformes > Acanthuridae > Acanthurus > Acanthurus leucopareius. Next base: position 162,900 of record JAQMCX010000033.1, read on the forward strand.
CTTAAAAAAACTTTCTAAAGCTTTAAGATTTTTTTTTTCAACATTTCAAGTGAGATTTGGTTTAGTTTTCACCAATCTTAACGTTTACTTTAATCAAGTCCTGGATGGGTGGAGTTTTCTCCATCACACATTAACACCTGAGATTTTATCACCTGAACTTTCACAGCGGTCAGACTGAACTTTCAGCGCTTTGTTCTCAGTGTATTCTCAAGAAACTGTATCTGATTATTAAGACCACACATAAATTTTAGTAAAAACGACATGACCGATGTCTGCCACAGCCTAATTGATGAGGTTGGTGGAGGAGTGCGCCCCCCCTCCCTCTCTTACCTTATTCTAACCTCCACTCGCTATCCTGAAAACATGCCAGACCACGTCTGGTAAAATCACTTTGCCTGTGAGCCCACTTTTTGCATTCTTATCCATTGACATTTTCCTGTCGTTAAGCCGTAACACAATCTCCCACTGAGTGCATGCAACATGTCTGACCACTACATCAGCTCTCGCTTTGAGAAAAGAGCCGTTCAGTCTTGTGTGGAGTCGCTGGTGGAGGAGCATGTATGTGAGGAAAATGCCCTGAAGCCTTTCGGATTACAGCTGCTGCACCGTCGACTTCTGTCTCTGTGTGTTTTTACAAAATAAAAAAACAAACTCTGACCGTTAAAGTGACGTTACCGAAAACCATAAACTCCAACTTGTGTCTGATTATGACCAAGTTTTACCAATAATTCTGTCAATTATTCTGTTAAAAACAGCACAATATGCAAATGGTTCATTCATCTTAGTACATAATATAAACAGAATTTAACATACATTTATTATTATTATTATTATTATTATTATATAATTATTATTATTTAGTATTAGTATTATTATCTTTTAATTCTAATAATTTATGGAAACAAATAAAAAATTACTGTTTGATTATAAACTCAAACACTCAATTAGCAGGATACAAACTAAATAAATGGTTCATAACACACAATAATAAATATAGCAAATACGAGCACTACTGAAAATTTAGATAATGTTTTCACATTTTATTTGTTTATCATAAGTGTATTTGTTAGTAATTCTTTTCTCTGCACATCTTAATAAATACATTCTATCCGTATGTTTGCTTACAAATTCATTAAAGAGAGTTATGAGCTTTTATTAATTGATTTCTGCTCACTAATGACAAATAAGGAGGTTTAAATCACGTGTGAAACGTCTTCACTCGCTGTGAAATCCTGACTCCTACTTCAACACATATTACGTGATCAATCACGTGCAGTTTTCGCCCGGAGTTTCTGCTTTAAAACAGCCACAAATTTACAACAGCTTTAATTCAGCCCTGATGAAGACAAACTGCTGCTGCACCATCCACCCAAAAAAAAAAAAAAAAAAAAGGCACCAAATGCTGTTTATCTTTGAGACCCTGCTGGGTGCAGAAGCCTTCTCCCTGCAAGTTTACGGTCTCTGGCTGTGCTGGATATTTATTGGGGGCCTGTTTAGTGGGAACCAGCGTTCACCCTGCCAGGTGTTCGGTCTAACTAAACCTGCCTGATGCAGCTCCAGACCAGAGCTGACGAGGCCAGGCAGCAGCGCCGCCGCCGCCGCGTCATTATTGACACGCAAACAACAATGAGAGCGTATTTTTGGCGTGACACATGGTTGCTCCAGCACGCACACACATAATCAGTTATGCACAAGCCACACATGTGCACAAACACACACACACACACGCTCACACACATGTCCTGGCCCAGGTAGTGCAGTCCATTTTACATTCTGGCCGGCTGCTCTGGCAGGCGCCGAGCAAAACTTCTCACTTTGACAAATTAGAACCATTTTCTAGAGATTACATCAGCTGCGAATGTCGCTACCAATGCACAATTATTACCCAACGTCTTTCCCTTCAATCCTCAGGAGAGGTTTTACTGAAAGCTAGATCAACTAGCTTTCGTTTGTAATTATTTTGCTAAACGAGCTTTAAATTTCTACTGTTTTCAAGTAAATATAACAGTAAGGAAAATAAATATCTATTTCTGTAGAGCTTTTTGATTTGTGCGAGCTCAGACAGCGATGCTTTGTTCAAACACTGAAGCTGATGTCAGTGCAGCTCTGACGGCTGCGTTCATAGAGATATCTCAGGCTTTTTTTTTCTCCTGACGTATTCGCTGTCATGCAGAGATGAGTTAATGTGAATCTCCCCTTGAGTGCTCCACAGGGAAATCTTCTCACACACACACACTCACACACACACTCTCCCACGTAGCGCTCAGACCTGGACACATCCGCACCTTTGTTCTTTTGTTAGAGGCTTTAACGATGTTCCGCTGCATTCCTCCCCTAACTCAGTCCCTCTGTGGTGGGTTTGGTGGCCTCTGCCCTGTGCCGATGTGCTTTCACACACACCATGAATGAATGTTCAAATGCAGGAGTTTGTACTCAGTGTGCATGCACAGAAACAAACAAAAAAAAGCAGGTAAATAAACTCTCAGGAGTGTTTGTGCACACATGCTGCAGGTGAACAGGCCTCTGAGCTCAGGTCAGGGTGGTCTCCTTTTAACGTGCTGGTTTTGGTGTTTACTATATGAGGGGCCTCCCACTAAAAAGCCTTTGGAGTTGCGGTTTGTTGGTCAGAAAAGGTCTGTTTAATAGTCAGCGAGAGGCTGGTCCAAAGATAATTTGAATCAGATCAGCTGTGAATTAAAAAAAGGGTTGAAGAAGAATCAGTTTACGAGGACGATTCAGCAAAGAATGTTTTAATGTCGGCAAACACAAACAGAAAGTTGATAGAAATAAATCTGATTTACATGCAAACGCATCTCAAACAGCTTAAAAAACACAACTTCTCTTTCTGTTTCCCCTCAAGATATCCAGGAGTCGAGTTTTAAGGTGGATTCCAGCTGCAAGGCCCGGAAAGAGCGCACAGCGTTCACCAAGGAGCAGCTGAGAGAGCTGGAAGCCGAGTTCACCCACCACAACTACCTGACCAGGCTGCGCCGCTACGAGATCGCCGTCAACCTGGACCTCACAGAGAGACAGGTACGCCGGCGTTCACCTCACATACGAGCCCCAGAAGGACGACGATATTCACCGCTCGTCTGTCCGCTATTTAAGGAGTTATCTTTCTGTTTAAGTCAAGAATCAAATCTGTCATCCACAAAAAAAATGAAGTCCGTTTAAAAGATGTTACGAAAACAAAACGCATGGAAATCTGTTTCCAAAATTAAGTATTTTATTTTTGTCCTGAGAGCAGAACGATGATCCATCAGTCACATTTTTTCTTTACTTTTCCAGATGAACGTTTGCGCTGAAAATTTTTTACCACAAAAAACTGAAACATAAGCCATCGAATTGTTTTTTTTCTCCAGGAAGTAGAAAATAGAAAACACGACAAAATCAATAAAACAAATAAATCTTCCGACAACAAATCATCGCTTATTTAAAATGTGCAGCGTTCACAGTTCTGAGTGTCTCTCCTTCCAACAAAATGCATAAACAGTTGCATTTTAACTGTAATGAACTGTTTTTCCACGATATTTCTCATCCCGCCGAGCCTGGTGCAGCTTTAACGAGTGGGCGGCAGCTCCAGACTTGATGAAATCTAGTGAACATGTGTCAATGCTGCTGGACGAAGCCCCAGTCTGCTGTCAGGCCCAGTGTCCCAGCTCCTCCTAATGAGGCCACGGTGCCACAGTGACCACACATACTGCCGTCTGCTCCTAAATCTCTTTCCCAGACCTTTCTGGAACACACACACACACACACACATTTGTACAGACAGACACACTCGCACAGCCAGGTCCCATCTTCACTCAGAGCTCCCACTGCAATTCCTCAGCTTTTTCCAGCTCATCCTACATGCTTTGGCGCATTGCCGTCCTTTCAGTCAGTCGATGAGCAGAGACGAAGAGGCTCCAGAATGTGGGAAGGGATTCATCTGATTCCCAGAGCTGCAGGAGGAATTCTTGGTGGGATGAGCAGAGGTCACCGAAAAATTCCTTGACCTCAGATTTTCAACTAAAAGCAGAAAAAGAACCTTAAGCTTTAACAGCCATCGTTATCTCTAAATTGTTAACTTTTCATGAGCTCAGAAGAAGATCTTGACGCAGTTTCACTCTTATTTTCATACAATCAAACAGGTTTTAATTGGTTGTAAAAGCTGAAAAGATAAAGATGAGAATATTCTACATTTTTCCTTCCTTAACAAAACATTCGTCACACTAACAACCTTTAGCAACCTGTTTATCCACAGCCTCATTCATCATCATCCGCTGTGCCAAAGAGGTTGTCTGAAACTATTACAGACACATAAACCAGCGCAGACTTTTGGTTTATGTGGTTGATTTTTACTGTGTTTAACACTGAAGCTTCAGTTCATTCAGTCAATCTCACAAACACACCAACCTGCTGCTGGAAATAACTTCTAATGCAGCGAAAGTGGATTCATCCGCAGCTGAAAATAGTCCCATCACAACATCAGATTCTCTCTTTACGATCAATGTGGCTGAAAAGATGCACAACTCCAGTGTTATCATGACGTCTGTAGAACATTTTGAAAGGATAGAAATGCAATCAGTGGATTAATTTTGTTAGTAAATCGATTGATAAAGATTTAAGAGCACCGCTGTCGGACTAACACACTGCAATAAGAAAAACAAAGAATAAAACCAGTCATATAATATCAGACGAAAGAGGATTTCTATCAAATAAAAACCAATCAGATCTCAGATTTTAAAACCTAAAGGTCTCTTCATGAAGAATAATTTAAACATGACACAGATTTAATTTGACATTGAGCCTTTTATAACTATTGAATAAATGTTAATGCGTCATATTTATTGGATCGGCTCGTCTGGGTGTTGCAGCGAACGTCGTCCATCACAGACTCAAAAAAAAAAAAATCTGCTCAGCTGTACGTCTGCGGAGTCTCAGGAAGTGTGTGTGTTCGCTGCTATTCTTGGCCAGACAGTTAAAGCATGATATCATTCTCATTAAGCACAAGGGGGTGGGGGGTCGGGGGGGGACGACACAGATGAGCATATCCACCCTGTGAGTGCATCCTGTGTAGGCTGACATCCTGATATGTGACCCTTCTGACCCGCCGTCCATACGATCCTCTCTGAGCTTTCAGAGCCAGAACCGAGCGCTTTGTACTGACAAACTCCTGCAACTCCTCGCAAGGCCAACGCAAAAAAACCCCGGCCAATTTCTATACCGCACCAGGAGATTTGTGGGGGATTATTTGTCTGTTTTTCTGCTGACCATGTTGTAAATTTTGCTAAAAATTGGAAAGAAAGAGGGAGAAAAGCCACAGTGATCCTGTTACACGTTCAAATACAGTGAAAATACATTCTGCACTGAGTCTGTCTGAGCGTTACTGAGTACAGACTCTTAACTCTTTAGGCTGAGCGCTTAATTTGTAGTAATAATTATTATATTTAGTGAAGCTGCAACTATAGATAATTGTATTTTTTTTATGAGGGGGATGCCTTTTTTATTTCTTTCTGGACTGCTTATTAGTTTACTGTATAAAATGACAGAATTTTTCAGAATCCAAAGTAAAAATTGGTTGATTTGGGACATTTTCTGCTTAAAAATTATCAAAACAGTTGAAGATTAAATTGGTGTTGATTCACTAATTCATTAATCAACAACACTAATCTTAAATTATTGCAAGAGGAGAACTCTGAGGCAAATTTAGTCCAGATTTACTTCATTTTTTTGCCAGTTTGAGCAGATGACATGACATTAAACCTTTTCTTTTACTTTATTTGTTCTATTAGAATAAATTCATCCGTTAACGAAGCGTTTCCTTTTTGTCTCCACAACAGGTGAAGGTGTGGTTTCAGAACAGGAGGATGAAGTGGAAGAGAGTGAAGGGAGGACAGTCGTCTTCGCCCAACGACCTGGAAAACGACGACATAGACTCTGCGGCTTCGCCCAGCTCCGAATGAACCGAGGAGTCGACGTTGTGAAGAGAAAAAGCTTATTAAAACTGGCGTCACAGTGAGAGAGAGAGACTGAGGTCAACCGTACGCCAACGCAGCACGACGCAGCCGCCGCTGATTTCATCAGAACGCTGCAGGAATCAAACAAGACTCTTCTTTTTTTTTTTACATTGGAAGAAATCACTGAGCATCTCATTTCCTGTTGTAAATAGTTGATTTGTGTCCATAACAAACTGCGTTTTTGATAAATACTCTGTTCAAGAGGCCTCTTCTTGTGGCGTCGACGGCGTTAAAACATTAGAGATGATGCTTGTGGGTCATTGTAGATCAGTGACGAGGTCCCGGCGGCAGCCTGCAGGCCGGCGATGACATGTCAGCGGTCGTGTTCGAGTGCTTCCCCTTCGGTTCCCGTGTAATTGTGGCCTCTGACGCTTGAATACAAACACCTGGAAGACTCAGACTGCACGAGTGCTGCCAAACCTTAAGTGCCTCCCAATCAGATGTGTGTTTTTTTTGTTTTTTTTCATTTGTCAGTTTCTTTTTTTTCTAGAATATTGCTTTTTTTTTTTTTACCATCCTTTTTTTTTTTTTATACATTTTGAATGTTATTGATAGAACACAGATGTTGCCTGTTTCTGCAAATAGAATAAATCATCTGCTGCAAAAACGGGGGGAATATCGTGATAATTTTTTTCCAGCTGAGTCGTGATTGGACAGCCGGTCGATCTGAACTCTTGGCTGATGGTTTTATCACGTTCGGCTCTTTCGCTAAGACGTGACGATTTCTTACACTTGAGAAAATATTGAGAACTGAGGAGAAGTTTGCTCCCATTTCCTTCTGATGTCGACAGAAGACATTAAAGGTGATAAACTGTGTGTGTGTGTGAGTGTGTGTGTGTGTGTTAGAAGAGAGCAGCAGCAGTTAAAAGTCAAAGATTTCTTTGCTTGAAGCTGTTTATGCTGAGGAATCTCCTTTGTTATCCAGGTTAAACATGATGCCTGTGAGCTTCAGAGGTTACAGGTTGTTTGTTTTTCCTCCTGAAAAATAATAAAACTGAAACAACAAACAGGAAGTAAATTCGCATGACAACAAAACTCTGGGATTTTCAAATTAAAATCTAGCCAGCAATGTTTGCAAATGTCTCCTTTTAAAGGTGGTATTCTGACATTAATTAACACTTTTATAAACATGAATGAGAACTTCTGCTTCTAACATGAATGAAGCAGAAGACAACACACTTGTGTGGATGTTGCATAAGTTGTTTCCCAATCAGTGTTGTGTTTGCGACATTAAAAAGTTGACGTCATCTCTTTTTGACGGACAAAATAATAGTGTGAAGAAGAAATTTCCATAAAAAGGCTTTAAGTATGTGAAAGATGCAGCTGTGCAGGTTTCTGTGAGTCAACAAAATGTACAGAAACACCTCTGTTATCTTTTATCCATCAGTCTCTAACAGTCGTTATCAGCATTGCATTAATAGATACGTGTGATGTGATAAAATTCATAAAAACCCTCCTGCAGATGAAGTCAAACGTCACGTCCCGTCTTGTTCCAGCGACTCGTTTCGATTCAGAGCTGCACCTCCTGCAGGCTCAGAGGTGGAAAAACAACTCCAGATTTTGTTTATGCAGAGCGATGAGGCGCATTAATCACGAGATATTTTCACCTTGAACAGACTTTTCAAAGGAGATAAAGAAAAAAACGAGCGACTCTGCAGTCCCTCCTCAGCTGTACAGAATGTTCTGACATCTTCTCAGCCCCTTTTTTCTTCTGGTTTTGCGACCCACAGCTGTAATTCACTCTTTCGTCAGTTTTGTGTTTTTTGCAGAATCAGTAAAACGGCTCTAATAAACCAAATGTTCACTACCTGTCCGGCAGCAAACAGTAAGCAGACAACGTTGGAGTCTAGCTGGTGGAGCAGTTAGCAGCTCTATGAGCCAGATGTATCTCCCTCAGGGTTGGTGAAGATGAAACAGAGCTAAAAAAAACACAAAAAGGGAGTGAATGTTGAACCTGTATCATCTCAACTCTGACTGAATGCCAACAGGAAACTCTTTACTAATCAGATCTGCCTCCTAAATGACCAAAACATCAATTTAATACTCAGATAAGCTAAATGCTTCTTGCAGCAGCTTCCATGGTGACTGAAGATCTGAAGATGAGCTGAAACGAACAGAAATCAGACATGAACCTGAACGCGACGTCACACTGGATCATAACAGGAAAACAAAATGGAAAATTAAACACTATGACATTCAAACTCATGCATGTGTGTGTGTTCACTTCATAGGCATCACTTGCATGGTCACACACACTTCACACATCTTCCTGTGTGTGTGTGTGTTGCAGTGACAAAATCTAATCTGAGGGATTACTCTGCGCTTGTGTGTGTTCAGCCAGGGCGAGCTCGACACAAAGTCCCCTCAGGTGACGGTGTAATTATCTTCATTAACATCTCGCATGGAGGTCGGAAATCCGTGAGGTCGGATCGGAATCAGCTCTCATCGACGCCCACACGGATCCCGTCCACAATCCTTAATCCCGAAGAATGTTTTCATAACGGCACGTGGCCCCGACACAGATTACTCTGATTGGTCTGAGGTGACCTAACAAGCTCTGACAGAGCTGTGAGTGGATTTGAGTGTGTGTGTGTGTGTGTTCAGTGTGTGTGTGTCTGAATAGGAACGTTTGTGTTGTGTTTTTTTTTCTTTTGCACACCATCACTGTCATCCCAGTTCGGCCACAAAGGGCCATTAACCTGACAAGGTGGAGTCGGGCTCCAGGAGAGCTGAAGAATTTGGCCCCTGCTCACTATTTTCAACGGAAGCATCTGGATGGGGCCAATTTGATCTCAACCTGAGTGGAACCTCGACAAACCCACGCACACACGGGGCCCCCAGGACCAGAGGAAAAAAAACACACACTCACACACACACTCACACACATATATACACACAAAAAAGAAAAGAACACGCCGGCTGACCACTTGCGTATGATGGAAAAGGGAAATAATAGGTGGGTATGGGTGAAAAGACGGCTTCTCAAGTACAGGATGTTGTTGTAGCAGGTAGCCAGTCATCCAATTTCCTGCTTCCCAAAGAAAACAAGAGCTCGAGCGCTGGAGTCCCCCAGACTTACAATGGTGGGCCTTATGCTCGGGCTCCGGCCAACCAAACAAAGCCTTCAGAGGTTACTGCCCTTTCTGCTGGTCTGCAGGGACCAGAGCTGGCGGGAGGGTGGGATGGTTGTTCCACACACACACACACACACACACACACTCAAACACACTATAACACACATGCAGAGTCGGGGTCAAGTGTTACTGTACGTCTGACCCCTCCGGGCCCCCGCTGCAGCTGCTGGGGGTGGAATAACTCCAAGTCGGTCCTGTGCCCGGTTTCCCCCCTCGCTCAGCCTCTATTAGGGCTCTATTATTGTATTAGTGGTAATAGTAGTCAAAATAAACCACGTCCAATTGTAATGATAGTATTAATATCGGCAGTGTAAACTAATGAAACAGGAATGTTGTTCTTTCGCCGTAGAGGTTCCTTTTACAGGCGCAGAGGTGGTCAAATTTAAGGATTACATTTAATTGGTGGTGTTGTGATTTGCGGGATGTTCCACGATGCCAAAAACACCCAAAAAAAAAAAAAAAATCGGGAGAAAATGTCGGTTTCTCTTTCACTTTTCCGACCCTGCCAACGGCTTCGTACACCTCGTTCTATTTCTGTAATGATTTAGGATGAACCGACTTGCTGCAGGAGTCGAGTTGAGGCAGCACTTTTTTTTTTTTTCTTTAAGAAAATCCCTCGCCGTTGCTGAATCCGAGCTGAATTTAAAGGCGGCAGAAATAAGGAAAGATTCAATTCCATTAATATCTGCCGAGCTGTGATTATAAAAGCAGATTCAGCTGCAGGAAAACATTCTTGAAATAACTCCTCCTCTTTGAATACAAGCGTCTCTGCGGGGAAAGAGCAATAAGAAAACATTTGTAAGAGTTTGGAGGCAGCCGGTGACTTCACCCTCAGAGCTCGGCAGCTTTATTCTTAAAACAGACTTCCAGCTCGCAGACGGCATCGCCACAAAAAGCACATTTCTACCAGGAAAAATCAGCCAAAAGAGCTCAGTTGAAGCGAGCGGGCTCGCACCACGTCACCAGATCGATGCTAAAAATGCTGCAAAGGCACGTTGTGGTTGTGTGAGCAGCTGTGTTACACCGTTTCCATTTTTACAAAACGTTTCCAGTTGTGAATCATTTATCTGGACAGAACAGTGTTTGGTTTGTCTACAGTCGACTTCAAAGCGTTCAGAAATATTGTACTTGACACTGCCGGCCATAAACAGAGAGCCAAATATGATTCATGACGCTAAATAAGATCCCACATCATCCAAATGCATCCGCTCAGAGCAGCTTAACTGAGTTTTTAAATGCAACATTGAGTTTTTAGTATTTATTTGCAGTCATTATAACTTTATTGGACCCAGAAGAAACAATGCTATCATTCTGCATGTGTGTGGCAGCTTATGTCTCCCTGGATGGTTTAAAGTGGAAATATTTCCTGTGTATCAACAGATTTTAGACAAATATATTAATGGAATATCAACGTTAAAGGGTTTTAAGCACTTTAAGATATAATACACCAAAAAACACCGGTAGTTTGGAAACATCACAATAAAAGAGCACATTTTTTAATGAATTTTGTCAATTTTCCTGGTTATTTTCCTTCCAGAAAAGCACTTTCTAAGCTTTTTTTGACCAGTGTTCCCAAAGATTGATGTTGCAATGTGAGTGTGTCCGTTAGTTGAACTCCTGACTTCATTTTTAAGCCTTTACTTTTTTTATTTTGCAGAAACTGCGCCAGTAAAAGTTAATAGTGAAGATTCTTTTTTGCACAACTGATCTACTGGATTTGATTTATAAAAAAAAGAAACATGTATTTTGACGTCACATTCAGAAACAGACCTTGTTATCATCAGATCAAGTTGTAAGTTAATGTACTTTACCATCATGACTTTATTCAACAGTCTTATTCTGAAAATTTGTGCATTTAAAATTTTTAAGTTTTCTTTAAGAGCAGCGAAACTTATTTGAACGACAGCTGATAATAAAATGTAAGTCGCCTTTTAATGTTTTAAATGTTGCAAATTCTGCACAAAGTAAGGAGTTTAATTTGCTTCTTTTCAAACCTAAAGTTCATGTTTTGCACCTTCACCTGCTCCCGCCGTCCCCCTGTGCATTTATTTTGAAAACCCGGTGCTTCTCTTGCTCTTTCGGCTCCAGCAGCTCTTGGCGGGAAAGCTCTTGATGGATCGCCGGAGGTGTGAAGGTCAGCACTACAAGAGGCGACCGTAGAAATGAAAGCATGTCGTCCTCCTGTGCGCTCTGCTGCTGCGTGAGCTCCATCTGCACGCTGTTACCGAGCAGCGAGGAGGCGGCTCGCTGGTCACATCAAAGACTCTTTCTACAGCATGTGACAGGCTGCGATGGCGGGACGCTGCAGTGAAAACATCAAGCAGAAAGAGTGAAGATAAAATCACAACGGGATAAAACTGTAGACAGAAGACAGAAGGAGGAGGGTGGAATTAATGTGCAACCCCGTTTAAAAAGTGTTGGGATGATTTGCTAATCGTTTTTGATGGATAATCAGTCAAAAACAACACAAAATCAAAACTATTTAATGTATCTCTACTGATTTTCCTGCTAAATTTGAATTTGATGCAACATGTTTGAAAGAAGTTGGAAACAAAAGACTGGAAATGTTTTTAAAAACTTAAAAATCACCTGTTGGGAACATTCCACAGGTAAACAGGTTCATCTGTAACAGGTGAGAGTCTCATGACTGAAGCGTCATTGAAAGATTCAGTCGTTCACAAACAAGGATGAAGCAAAGTTCAACACTTTGTGAACACATGATTGTATAAAGTGTGTGACTGCATGAGCTCAGAAACACTGTTTGCAGATTTTTGCTCTGTTTTTATTCTTTTACTCAACATCCCAGCTCTTTTCAGGGTTGTATTTGCAGGTGTTTAGGTGGATTTTAATATTTAAATACCTAATATTCAAAATAAAAAGTACTTTTTTATACTTTGGACTCTGTGTATGAGATAACATGACCACGTTTGACGGACTCAGCTGACACGTCGTTGGAAAAAAACTCTACAAACATCATAAAACGCTGCCTCTTCCTTTTAAATCTGACAGTAAGAGTCTGTCATGAACACGTCCGTCTCACCTGGCTGATGGCTGCAGAAACGCCAGAGTTCACTGGGTTTTGTCAAATCAAACGGACCCTGGAGAAAGTTAATGTAACAAGACTGTTCTCCTCTCTGTGATCCTTCATCCAGAAGCAGTGGACGAACATCCACTCTTCCCTTCCTTCATCCTCACTGTTGTTTCAGGCCACCTGCAAATCTGTTTCTGTGTTTCAGCCTCCTCCGCTCTCAGACGCTCACACATGCAGGACAGAAACCTCAAAACAGCAAGAAAGAGGGAGGAGGAAATATGTGATCCCTTCCGCTCGTCCTCCCCAGACGGCCGTTTGTGATGAAGGAGGCAAACAAGGAGCGTGTGTGTGCATGTGTGTCACGTCACAGTCAACATGTTTGCATGTGTGTCGAAGCTCGCCTGTCAGTGTTTGTGTGCCTGCGTCGAAGCGAACGAGCCCGCTGAGTTTGCATGTGTGCAGACGGTCGGTGGGAGTCGGCGTGGACGCTCCTGCATCCCGCCTCTGCTCATCTTCCTCCCCCCACCACCACCACCACTACCACCTCCTCCTCCTCCTCTCTCAGTCTCCGGTGATTAGCGACTCCTGTAGGAGTTATAAATCTTCAATTTCCATTGCACAATCAGTCAAGACAGGCCAGAGTTGAGGAGCTGCACAACATTAAATTATCTGAGACTTCCTACAAAGGCTCCTTTGGATGTTGGGTTCCTAAGCGAAGTGGATACCGGAGCCTCGGGCCGTGGGACTCTGCTGCGCGACTCCCTCCGGTTGGTGCTTCTTACCTGCTGCGTCCTGTCTGGTGTGCAGCCAGGAAATCTGGCTGCAGCTCGACTCTGCGAACCATCACACAGAGGAGCACTCAGTCACTCACACTGTTTGCTGAACAAAGTGAACACAGAGGGCCTTGTTCACCAGAAAGATGAAGAATGAGGCTTCGCTGTCTCTGAGACACCAACAAAACCGGTGAAAAGCAACCATACAGGCCAACACCAGTGTTTCTGACACTGCAGGACACCTTTGGCCTTTTAGGAAGAAGCTCTTAAGGTGGAAAAATATGTTGGTTTTTTTTTTAAGTTTCAGTGCTTCCAGATTGGACCTTTTACAAACAGCTGGTTAAATAGGCGTTTTTATTTAGTCAGATTTATTCAGCTGAAAGTGTCTGTTTCCACTCTGAGATCTTCAGTGTCAAAGTCACATAACTTGTATGACCTTTGATCTTCCCCATGTGTTCAGAGTGTGTGTGTGTGTGTGTCACGGGACCATGCAATACCAAGACTGACCACTAGGTTTGAATTGGGATGCATCAATATAACCTGCAAAAACAATCCAGCAGTCACATTTGTGCAAGTAATGTTATAAATTAGCATAATTCACAATTGCTAAACTACTTCTAGCTACTAAGAGAGCACAGTCATTGATTACACAACCACAAGAGGGCGCTTTAAGGGGTTTTATTAGGCTTTGAATGACAGAAAGATGTCAGCAAGACAAGATAATAATGTGTTTTTAGTTATTTGAAGAATCTTTCTATCACAGCAACACTCGCAAAAAAGTATTAAACCACTTTGTCACATCAAGTTTTTAGTTTTTCGTGGCTTTTTTAACTTTAGCCTGTCAGTCATTTTCATTATTTTGAACTTTGATTTGGTTACTAGTAAAAGAAGAAGAGCCCAACCATCTGAAATGTTCCCAGAAGTCAATATCAAGTGATGTTTACGTATAAATGATTCAGTTTTCTCTAACAAGCTTCCTGAGACTTTGACTGGGACATTTTCTGAAGGTTGAATTTCAGACGATCACAAACTTGATCTCCACTTTAGAGTGTAAGTCCTGACCTGAAAACTGTCAAAGTGAAACACGTCTTTAGAAAAACACATCAATCATAAACATCAGCAGCTTCTCACTCTCTCTGCTAAACGGTTGACTTCGCCTTCGTGGTAAACTGATCCAACATCTCCAGCCTCTGACTCTCCGGTTCAGCCAGCGAGTCTCTCCATCATCCACAGAAGCTCATTCAGTCGCTGTGACCTGGCGTCCTCGCAGGTCTCCTGTCCAAACAGCCCGACAGGCGGTGGCATCAGGCAGCGGAGGAATCATCCATCAACGCCAGGGCTTGCAGGGCATGCTGGGATCAGGCTGCTGTCAGAAAGGTGTCATGGCTGCCAGACAGCTGAACCCGGGACAACAGAGAGACACCCTGAAGATTCAGGCGGCTGGAAATACAAGAAACTGGCAGAGTTTGTCCATGTGGCTGCACAGTAATGGATAAAATGGTAATCTGATTATTTTGATGTTACTGGACAAGTAGAGACAGCAGAGGGACAAATTTAGCATCTAGCTTGTAAAGAAAGTGAATCACTGAAAGGCTAAATAGTCACATTTCCATCATAAGATGGTGGAGACCAAAACAGAGCTACAAAGAGAGTTAATTAAATATTGAACAAACATTTGTTGGACAGAAATTAAGTCCAGTGTTGCTTCGTTTCTGAAGGATGCTGAAGAAGTAATGCTGATGCATTCACTGTAGAAACTACAGTAAAAATATGCATGGTCTTCAAAATTAAAGTAACAAATGATCCATTCATTCAATTTAATTTTTGTATTTTTCCGAAAAGTCTGTTTGACTCTGAAGTAGAAGAGTTTAGAAATCAAACTAATCTGATTGTTTGTTAAGACTAAATTCATGCAGATAAACAACAAGAAGCTTCAGGGCTTTTGTAACATTATGGTTATAATGGAATATTGGATTTGTGACATTATTCATAAAACCCTGATTACCTGTGTTTACCAACAGCAGTTTATCACCTGCTGACGATGAACCTGTTTACCTGTAAAATGTTTCAAACAGGTGTTTTCCATGACTTTCCCAGCCATTAAATGTTCCTGCCCTAAAAACCAATGAAGTTAATGAGGTTAAAGGTTAATTTTGTCTTACTGCTGTTTTTATTTAAGAATGTGTCTTAAATTTTCATCAAATGATCAAATTCTGCTATATTTTTGTCTCACACAGCATCTTAAGTGTTTGAAGTCTGGTGTAATGTTCTGATTTTCCATCTGAAGCAGAACCTGATTTCCAACAAGCCTGAAAGGTTAGACGTTTAACACTCACAGACTGATCAATAAATAGCAGTGTTACCGACCGTCAGCCGTACGTTTACGGCCCCCAATAAATTCCAGGGATTTGGGTTTCCATACAAAGTTTTCGACGCGAGATGGCAGGAGGCTTTCGAGTACAGGTGTGGTCATAAAAAAGATGACGAGGATCCAACAATGAGGAGTCTTTTTGATGAGGTAATGGCATCAGAAAGGGGGCATGTTAGCAGCAACACCAGGAGGTCACAGTTTGTGTCTGAACAAGGTGTTACTCTGAGGTGAGGTGGAATATAAAAGGCTGTGCTCTTGAGTTTCCATGTATAGTAAACAGGGTTTAGTCATGGGAAAAGTTTGGGAGAAAAGGCACCAGTTTTACAGATGACTGCTTTATAATGCACTAAACTACCTCGGTGAATCACAGAGATGGGAAACCTGCAAAAAATGTAAATAAATGTTAAAGCTGAACTTGGTTTAAAGTTGCAGAAAACATCTGTTAGCATCAGTTACCTTGGTGACCACATGTTAATGCTAAATTCATTTTCAAATAGTTTAAAAATTTCCCAACCATCTGGTGTTCGGGCAGAGCGGGGGTTGAGAAAAAAATGGAAAAAAAACTACACAAATATTTGCAAATAGTATTTCATCCAGGTCTGCAGATGATTTCAATAAATGCAGATGTAGCCACACAGTGAGCCCAGCTCCAACTTGAAAATGCACAGACCCTCCAGCTTCGTCCTCGCTGCGCCTTAATGATCTGTGGGGCGACTTTGAGCCAAGAGTGTGACTGCGCTCACCTGTGCCAGCACACTTCGCCTGGCCTCCACCCAAACCAGCTTTGAGCAGAACCAGAAGGGGGCTCAGCCGTCGTTGAACCAGGACCCTTTAAGTCTCCTCATCCATCCAGGTCCACCACCACCACCACCACCACCATCACCCATCCATCTACCCATCTCTCCACCTTCCAACCCCCTTCAATCCAACTCCCACTGGCCCTTCAAGTCTGGGCTGTACGAGCCTGTTGCGTGACAATGTGTGTATGTGTTTGTCTACATTTAATGTATGGATATCTGTGTGTGGGTGTGTGTGTCCGTGCATTGGGTCTCTGCAGGTACATGTGTGTGTGTGTGCGTGCTGTCTTGGAGCCTGGCGTTCGTTTTTCTCTCTGCAGTCACACTGTCTTTCATCAGGGCCCGTCCTGCAGCCCACAGACTCTCAGTATACAGTTTCATAGTCTAGGGCCCCTGTCTGCTGCAGCACGTGGGTGGATGATTTCTAACACATGGGAACCTTGGGAGCCCACGCAGCGCTGGAACAATAGAGGACCTGTCAGTATCAGGGCACTGGAAGAGGACGAGACGGCAGGCGGTGATGATGTCAGAATCATTCACACCCACCCACGCTTCATCCGCCCTTCCAGGCCCTCGGTCGAAAGGGACGCATGCACTCGAACGGGAGCCTCCAGAAGTGCAAAACAAAACCTACTGCGTGATAGTTCAAACAGTTTTCCTCTAAATCTCACGTTACATCTGTGCACAAGCATATGAATACACAGAAAAGACTGATGACCCTCATCTGAAGTCATACACAGAGGAAAAATTTACAGTTTGGTCTCATTTTTTAGCCACATTAGCAGCAGCCTGACTTTAGAAATGACAATATCTGTCAGTCAGCTTGCGACTTTGTTGCAGGCAGCAACATCTGTGGATGTTTTTTAACATCATTTGGTCAAAATATTCATAATTTTTGAGAAAATAGATCCTGATGACTTTAGTGATCCCTTAACTTTTCATATAACACCATCATGAAGTTGACATTAATGGTTTTGAGTGAGATATCTTGACAATTATTTGGCATGAAACTGATAAAACTGTAGCGATCCACAAAACAAATTCCTTTAAGCTTCAGCTGATCTTTGTATTTGGTTATATTTAACAAATCTGCGCATGCCAACAGACTAAGCTACGATGGTGCATGTGGTAAACCTGCTAATAATTTAGATGAATGAAGGGAACCACAAAACATAATAAGATTGTTTTTGACCTTACTGAGGTTTCATACTTTTGGATTTGTAGGCTGGTTGTGTTACGTCTTTTTACACAAACATTTTGTACAAACAATCAGATAATCGAGGCAACTTCATTTCGAAGTGAAGCACAAAGTGAGTGCTTCCATTTAATCATTTCTGATAAAACAATTACAAAAAATATGATCCACTATGAAACACCATGACCAAAGTTGATGCCAAATTTCCCTTCAAATCCATTTTTCAGGGTCTTCTCAGTCTGCCTCAACGATTTGTATTCATGTCTGTATACAGGCCTTAATGTGTGTACTACATGTGTGTGAGCATGTGTGTGCACCCTGTATGTACAAAAATCCCACTCAAAGCCCTGAGGATTAGTCCTCTCCGAGCAGCCGTTCTCCAGCTGCAGACCTCTCGCACGCCCGGTGGATAACAATCTGACTTCCTGTGACACCTCCACCTCCCTGAAAGTGAGAACCAGCACCGCAGCCCCACGTGGGCAGAAGAGAGTCTGCATGTTAGCAAGTTGGCAGAAGGAACCACAGCCGAGCTGGCAAATGTCCACAGGATTATGTTGGTTTTATCTTGCTGGGCTGGATGTGTGTTCATGTAGTTTGCAGGCACATATACATGGTGTTTCTGCAGAACATGAGATGGATTTTGTTGAACATGGAGCAAGACGATAGCTAGTTACTGTGTACCCCTCTTAATGCATCTTTCTGGATCAGTAACAAAAGTTCAAACACTGGCTTTGTTTCTCTGTATTTTCTGGAAGCAGATTCAGAAGCAGCAGCAGCAGAATTCACTCTCGCTTGTCTGCCAATGATGGAAAAATAACATGCAACACAATATGTAGAGAAGCAGGGAGGGAAGGTGGGCAGTGTGGGTAATGAGTGGAGCTGTTGACTGGAGGTTTGGAGTCAGGGAGAGGGAAAACAGGGCAGTTCCCAGCGGTTTTCTGGAGTCCTGGGAGGCCACAGCACACGCCAAGCACGGAGAGTGAGGAAAGCCATCCATCAGTGGAGGTTCATGGGAGGAAGAGGAGGGGAGGGAGGCACAACACAGGGCCAAAGCATAACAATATGTGTGTGTGTGTGGCCATTGTTAGCTGTCCAGGGTCATGTGTGTTGCTGGTAGCCTCCACACCCTCTGATTTCAGTGGGAGTAAATACCTTGAAATACTCCCAAGAGGAGGGTAGCAGGCTGGACCTGTGGGAATGAAGACTGTTTAACAACAACATGCCAAGCAATGGGAATATTTAAGGAAAGGAAAAACAATGAAATAGTTGGGGTTTCTTACTCTCTAACCTTTTCTTTTTCAAAGTGGGCGCAGCTCTTAAAGTTATTTACAAACCATCACAGTTGTAAATAATCTTCTATGTTTCCTTTATTTTTAAGCCAGAAGTTATTGTCTCTCACGATTCTAACAAAAAAAACTGCAATCTGGCATCTTAAAAGGCTTTAAAGCACTGTGTGAACTGTCATTGATTAGTCTTTTCATCAGCTCATGCTGTCCCTTGATAATTAATGCATACAAGTAAATTTTGGGGTTCCCCAAGGCAGCAATCTCGGTCCCCTCCTATTTGCCTTGTTCATTTAAACTGACACATTAACAAATGTTTAACTTTTATCTCAGCAGTTTTTCATTCAATACAATCTTTAAAAAATCTTAATTTACATGATGTTCAGCTACTTTGTTTCAACACTGTATATGTGTGATTGATAAGTTCATGGCCTAAAGTAAAGAAGACGAGTCACACAAAAAAAAATAAAAATTAATGAATGAAAAAATAAATGTCCTAGGTTTTCTTAAATTAACTTTTTCTACTTTAGGTTAGAAACTTTTCAACCATCAAATCTATTCAAAATAGAAAATGTAGTTTGATTTCTTTCTTCTTTAGTTTGAAATCACTTCATAAGCAAAAATGATGATGATGGCCATCACTTTTTTTATCATTATTATCATTTAAACTACATTAATCTCAAAAAAATACAAATCTGAGTTGAACCCCAAGGAAAATCTCTGAGACCTCATGTGATTCTTGTCTTGGTAAACTGACGGGTTGTTATGCTTGAAGGCTATCTGGGTTTAACCTAAACAAGCCTGAGATTACCCCTGTGTTTGTTTGACTGTTTACTCTGGGCGAGTTTTAGCCCCCCCACACTGACAGCAACACGAGCCGTTACTGCAGACCATCTGTGGACACGGGTCAGTGTTGACCTACCGCTCTCCAAACACCCTTCAGCCTCGTCCAGAGGGAATCATCCGACCAGCAGCAACACAAATACACTCGATAAGGAAATACTGAGCCCACTGTTGAGTTCTGCATGCTTCTGCAAAAAAATGAATACTTTTATTTTATTAATCTCTTAGAAAATGAAGAAAACTTGTGACGATTCCCTGCACATGTTAAATCATCATACATAACTGTTAAAATCAAATTATTTTAATTTATCATAACAAATTAAACCATAAAAAGCTATTATTTTTCCCCTTCTGGATGATTATAATGAATTATAAAGGAGGAGCTTCAGATTGTGTTAAAATATTTTCCCCTTTTGTTTTTAGTTTATTACTTTATTAAACTATGCAGACCGTCAAATCTGTCTACCAGATCCGTCTCTTTTCACGCAGTTTTAAAGTTGTTTGACTGGCATGTAAAGTTTTTCTGCTTTCGGCAAACACTTCAAAAGTTATACACTCCTCGACCAGACAATATACATCACAGTGAGGGATCTCAAAGGGACGATAAGTGGGCGTGTAGACTGAACCATGCGTCGAACAATGCGCAGGGCTTTACTGATGGGAGCATGTTTTTAATGTACTCATGAGACGATGAAATGTGATACAGGAAGTCCAGTTTGAGTAATAGATCCAGTGGTTTTTGTTCATCAGAGGCCAAAACTTTGCACAGCAGTTTAAAATTCCCTGACAGAGGATTTTAAACTTCTGTGGGAAGTTAACACGGCAGAAATTATTCATATTTGTCGCAGTGATGTTGCAGCAAAAGTTGATGCAGGTTAATCTTTTTTTTTTTGCTGGTGTGTTTTTTAAGCAAATCTTTTTACATCATCGTCCCTGCTGCTGCAGTGCAGTGCAGTGGTTTTATTTAAATGGCCGAGGGGCTGCTTTCTTTTACACACTGCTGTTTTGTTTTAAACTGAGACTCTGACCCAGACAAACATGTTGTTTGTGTTGTAATGTAAAGACGGTCTGGTATTTTCACTCCTGGGTACAGTTTTTGAGAAACATACACTATGTAATCACAGCTTTGAAGAAAAACAAGCCAAATGCCAGAATAAATGTTAGTATTGTGTGTTTTTGCAGACCACAAATATCTTAAAACTTTTCTTTCTTTACATTGAAACTTTAGATCTTGTTATATATTGAAATTTTACATGACAACAAGGCTGAGATTAAAGTTTAGTTAGGTTTAGGCTTCAAAAACACTTGTTTAGAACTTGAAAAAGATTATGTTTTGACCTAAAATACTTAGTTAAGTTGCCACAAACACAGCTGATAAATGTCCAACTTCTCATTTGGATGTGGACGACAAATTCTCTGATCAGTAGATGATCAAATTTAACATGTTTGTGGTTTGCAGAAACGTTCAAGGCCGACATTTTTGTCTGCCGACTGTGAGCACTGTATAAATAAGAAATGTATCTGAGGAAGTCTTTGAGGAAAGCATGTCCATTTTGTAGTTATGACTTGGAATTAATCTCCTCAGGTCTCAACACTTCCTACTGTCAGACTGACCGATTATTATGGCCATTTAACACCACATCAAAAAGAGTGGCAAATACACCAAATACACGCTACGATCCCGGGCACCAGCTGGTGTGAAACCAACGGCCTGTATCCTTTTCCTTAATCCCATCCCACCGCGGACAGGAACTCTCACAGAGACCGTCCAAACCCCTCGCCTTTTCGGCTAAACACCTGGTGGAGCCGGCGGCCAAACATGACACCTCCCTGCTATACATCATCATCACCAGCTTTCATAGCCCCACAGTTAGTCTTCATCACTGCGGCCTCCTCCATCATCTTAGTTTCCATCGCCCCCGACTCGCCGCGGGTCTGTACACACAAACATTCAAAGACAGGAAAGCTACCCTTACACCGATTACATTCATGTTCGCCTCGGTCTAAAGGGGAAGTCTCAGCATCCACAAGTGTCGGCTGCTTTGGCTGTAAACCAATTCCTGCCAGGCTATCACCTTTCAGCCCCCCGGTCCCTGAGTTATTACAGCGCGGCTGTTTGCAGCGCCGTGGTCTGGTCTGGTCTGGTCTGGTCCGACCCGGCACTGAGCTCCGCAGTCAGCCACCTCACCCCTCAGCCTCCCCCGCAAATCTCCCCCCATCTCATGCTCCAAGCAAACACTGTGCTGAATGCTTCCGCCGCAGGTGTCTGAGACTTTCTTCTTCTCCTCCTGTCGATCCCTCTCCTCTTTGACAAGAGCTTTAACTCCCTCGTCCTCCCGCCGCCTCCCTCCCTCCCTCCCATGTCCCCCCCCTCCCTCTCACTCTTTCCTTTCCTCTCTGGGTTAGTCGGCTCACACAGGCTGTCCAGATTGTTCTCATTTAGTCTGGTGAGTTCAAGGTTTCGCTATCTCGCTGCCGACCCCATGAGCTTTGCATGCTGTCTGTCTCTGTGCCACACAAACACACACACATGCACACACACACACACACACACACACACACACATGCACACACACACACACACACACACACACACTTTCCTTTCTTCATCAATCCCTCTCTTGGTTTTACAAGTCAGAGCAGCTGGTTTGGCTGCTAAATCTCTGGGGATTTTGGATAGTTAAAAAGATAAAGCTTGAGGAAGGTGACAGAGGGAAAGTTCAAGGCCCGTTAGTGAGACTCATCGCCACCTTCTCGTGACCTTTTCTTCCTTTTTTCATAACTAACGTCCTGAAACGGACGCGTACACAAACAGCTGCAGACATTACGGACGTGAACTGGTTCTGTTTATGCTTCTTTTCTCGGAGGAAGACTTGCACATGTGCAGTAGATCTGCATCGACAGGAATCGGCGAGTGGTGGTGAACTTGTTCGCACAGTCACGACAAATTGGAGACGTCTGCATTGAGCACATGGACTTCCTCTGACGACGAACTTTACGTCACGCAGACTCTCGAGCGTTCACAGAGGCAGAAAGTATCATTTTAACAATAAGTTTTTTGAAAATGCTTTATATTAAAGCTACATGCATCCACAACAACATTTTTCATTTGTATCCACAGTGAAATATCCAAACAACAACAAAAGCTAATTGTCTTTTAATTAATCCTCAGCTGTTTCAAGCAATTTTTGAATGAAAACTTCTCGGTCCCTCATTTGTTTCTATGAGACCTTCACTGACACTGCCGGAGTTTTGATGCACAAAGTTAAAAAATAACAAACACAATATGGCTCAACTCTTTTATAATGCAGTGCAGTGTCATTTAACAGATGATAGCGGGCAGTTTATTACATGCAGGGGCACATTTCTGATATATTACTCTGTGATTTGAATTATTTTATTCTGCTGTTCACTTTAGGATTATTAGCATGGAAGACGAAATGATGGTCGCCATCAACTTCTCAGAGTTGTTAGATTGTGTCTCTCTGGAGAAATCTGCCTCTCAAACAGCTGAACAAGCATAAAACATTGATTTAATGTGGCTTATAGATGTTGCTAATGAAGTTGTATTACGTTTTTTTGGCAAAAATAGTCCTGAAACATGTTTGCCTCTCCACAGAGTTGTTGTTCTTATTGGGATTGAGATTACACATGATGGATTCACAGAAAAATATACTTGCATGTAATCTGGCGCAACATCAGAGCTGTGCACGGCTACTGGAATATAATCTGAACATGTCACACTGCTGCTGCATCATATTAAACATGTTTTGGTGCTTTTATTCTGAAGAAACACAGTTTGTGAGCCCTGATGCATCACGAAGGGCACTGAGGACGACGAGGAGGCGGTGAAGTGACTTTATGCTGCAGTTTATGTCCCATTCCAGACTGTTTACAATTAAAGTTTACTGTTTTTACTGTAACTATAATCTTTAACAAGTGTTACATGCTCAATCCGAACCCTTTCACTCCCTCGTGACAGGATTGTTCAGCTATGCTCAGTCTGATCGATCGATTAACTGATTGGCTGCTGCTTTGCACACAGGACCACTTTAAAATAAATGAGAGAAGATGTGTGAATGAAGATCTCAGCTTGACAGCAAAGGTCTATTTTCACAGTTGTGGTTTGCCGGACTCGCCACATTTTAATACGAAAGAGTAACAGACAGGTCAATAAAAGAATATTTTCTACGTGTGTGCAGTTTTAATGCCAGTTTCTTTTTTTTTCATATATATATATTTCCCAAACACCAGCTGTGGCACTGCGAATGGCCATAAAGTCAACTTAAGCACTGTGTAATTTCCCTCCTACACAATCCGCAGAAAGTGAGAAAGTGAGAAGCTGTCCAACACGGTAGCACCACCTCTCCGTCAGCTGTCCCGCTGAGTGGGAGGCCATGTTGTTTGTGTTGTGTAACTACCACTGGTGAACCGAAGCACCAACGGTAATAAAGCACCCCTAAAAAAAAAATCACAGGCCGCCTCTGGTTGAATATTTACCTTTCGACTAATCTGACCATGGTTTATATCATCAGAGCTGTGTGAGTGGATGGAAACCGACACATGAGGAGGGTGGAGGGTGGAGGGTGGAGGTTCTCGCTGCAACCAGCACCTTCTGAAAAAACCAGGAGACACTTTTGAGGAAACTTGATCAGCAACAAAAACAAGGATGAAGTCAGATCTTTATTTAAGGCAGCAAGCAGGAGCAAAAGATCTGTGATATCCAGAGGAGACAAGAGGAGGTGGGGGTGAGGAGAGGGGAGGGGGGGTGTGGGAGAGTGGAGGAGTGCCCCCCCTCCTCCTCTTACAACCCCCCCACCTCCTCCATCCTTCTCTCTTCTGAGTTGTTTTCTGAATGGCTGCCAGGAAAGTTTAATGGCTGTGGAATTTGGACAGGAAAAAAGCGGCGCTGGAAGTTTCAGAGGAAGTGGGGATTTGTGCCTCACGAAGGCAGCACCTCTGTTTGTGTTCTGCCGGCCCGAGAGAGAGACAGACAGACAGACAGAGAGATAGACAGACAGACAGACAGAGAGACAGAGAGAATGAAAGACAGA
This sequence comes from Acanthurus leucopareius, assembly GCA_029814765.1. Classification (NCBI taxonomy): domain Eukaryota; kingdom Metazoa; phylum Chordata; class Actinopteri; order Acanthuriformes; family Acanthuridae; genus Acanthurus; species Acanthurus leucopareius. The sequence goes on from JAQMCX010000033.1 coordinate 187,383, forward strand.
GGAAGAGCGTCAGAGAGCTTTTCCAGTGGACAGCACAGGCCTCTGGGGGAGGCAGACCGTGATCGTTTGACCTCACACATACATGACCATGCATGGAACAATGCAGAGACACACTGCCAGACACACACACACACACACACACCCTCACACACACACACACACATGCACGCACACTCACATACACACAATCACTCACACACACACAAAAATATTTCCACAAACAAATATTCTAAACACATTGAGTTATAAAATATTCAGATTCACAGACTATCTTAAAAAACACAACACACACACACACACACACACACACACACACACACACACACACGCCACTGCAACCACCAACATACACACTGCACACAACCACACACACCTTCACACACCGTTTACATCTCCTGCCGAACTGAAACAAGATCTGCAGTTCAACACACACTCACGTCGAACCTCAGCCCAGCTGTTTCTCACTGCCACTTCAGACAGTAGGAGACAGATGCTGCACACACACACACACACACACAGTTTCAAGATCTTCAGATTTATATATGAACAACAGCGAAAGTTCAAAAGGAAAATGTCTGAAAATAAAAATGTGTCTGAACAGTATTTTTTGGTTTTATTGTCTAAAGATGAGACGGACAGGAGGTTCACGTCTGCAGCAGATTTCTGCATCCAGCTTCAATATGATGAAGGTAAATGTTATTTTTATGACGATCACGAATAAAATACACATATAAAATATTTAAAGAATAGATAAATAAGTTAAAAATAAACTTTGAGGTCTGTTTTCTGAAAGTTGGTGCCCACCAGGTTTACAAACTCTGATCCAAAGTTCTTCCTTTCCACAGTTCCTCAGACTCTCACCCATGTCACCACCTAATGGCTGTTCATCTGCTCGGCTCCCCATCCTTCAGCCCACACCTCCACACGCTGAGCCCAGAGACAGATGGGTAGACATGGGGACAGACAGGCCAGGCGCCCCCAGGCAGCCAACCAACCAACCAGCCAACCAGCCAGTCAGTCAGTCAGTCAGTCATTGGAGAAAAGGCTCTGATGCTGCAGAACACTGTATCCATTACACACACACACACACACACGGATGCATAAAGAAACACTCATGGGTTCACTGAGCCTGCACTGTGGCATTAGCTACCAGGGGATTCCTCAACATACACACACACAAACACACACTCACACACACTCACACATGTGCATCCAGTATGTTCACATCCTCCAAACACCCACGAAGCAGCAGAAGAACTGATGGAGATGCATCCACCTTTCATCACCCTGCGGTTTTTTCAAAAAGCCGAGCTTTTATCAGCAGATAAACTGCAGCACACGTCGGTCACGGAGGAGTTTTAATGACGGCGATGAAAGGATGAATGTTGTCATCCAATAAAAGTCAGAATTTAAAGGGGCTCGAATACATATGTAGGTTAGTTTTCTCATCGAAGGAAAACCACCGAGCCTGAGAAACAGTTGTATAAAGTCTGATGGTGTCTTCAAGGTTAACTGGAACTGGACTTTATTCATCAGACTGAAAAGATAAATGTGTAGAAAAGTTGTTTTTTTTTACAGGAAAAGTCAAAAGTTAGTTAAGATAAGACTTTTTATTACCATTTAACCAAAATTAAGATCTTTTCCAACATGCTTTTGTTGCCTAAAACGACTGTGTGAAAGCAAATCCTGGATTTCTGTGTCAAAGTGCTGCAGTAAACCCTGGCAGTGATGTCTTTATGAATGCAAATGAGTTGTGTTTAAGTGTAATTTGCAGGAGACGGTTGTGTCACTTTGAGCGTCACCTCTAAGTAAACAGGTGTAGATAATCTGAACAAACTGTGTTAGTTTGTTTACATCTGTTATGTTTGTTTCTTTGGAGCAGAAGTGATCAGATTTAAGATCTGATAACCAGGTTTTATTCTTTAACATAAGAGGGTTTATAAGCTGTGCAATGATGCAACAAAATCACAGATATAAACTTTGTCAAAAGGTGAAATGAAGTTATTTGTGACGCCGTCATCAAACTGCAGCTCTGTTGTCGGCTTCCTGGTGTGAAAATCAACACTCTCAAAGACAAACACACCCAAAAGAGGAAATGCCAAACGACAAATGGCCCCAAAAGTGAAGCGACCGCCATATAGCGAGCTGCTGTCACATCACCTGTGCAGACGTGGTCGATGGCGGGTGTTAAGAGTTGTTAAATCCAGTTTTAGGGTTGTTAGAGGAGAAAGCTCCCCTGCCGGGTCTGGAACATAACATTTGACACCGCCGCCTGACATGAGAAACAAACTTTTGGCACCGCAGTTTGATCCTAAACAAACTGTGGAGGCAAAGCTTGATAAGTAACAGAAACGGTACACAAGTCAGGAGAAATTTGTCAAGATTACAGATGACATTTGACACATGGTGCTCTGAGATGTGGAAAGTATTTTGCGTGCTTGTGTTCTGGTGGTTTTGCGGCAAAATAAAGCCGCTCTGAATTCCAAACGCTGCTGGCAATTATGTTGTTTTCTACCCACAAGTAATGCCTTTGTCGTCAAGGTATCTGTTTTGATTAGCCATCCTGTCAGAGCGCGGGGATCAACAGATCAATCTCGAAACGTGTTGCCAAGAGAAAATCTTTACGAGAATCTGGATTTACTCATGGTGGATATCTTTGCAAAATAGGCAGACAATATTCATCCCCAAAAAATTCATATGGTTTACATAAACCTCCACATGAAGTTTATGAGATTTAAAGAATATTTTTTAAGAGAGAGTAATTTATGGTTTGTTCTTATTACTAATAATTACAGAAACTCTTTTGTCTGAGGAGGAAATGTATTTTTGATTGCAATAAACTTTGATAGAGACGCAGCATGTTTATGTAACCGACCACTGAAATACAGAAATACAGAAATATTGGCTGCACAGCTTGATTAAATGCTATATATTCACGTCACACATCACACTGTCAGCAGACAAAAGCAGTCCTGTTTTGTTTTTTTTTTAATTCTGCAGATTTCTCTCTGCAGGTTTCAGGAGCCACAGCACTTTTTCATCACGTACATTTTAAAGAACATGTAAGAAAGTCATAAATCTGCAGCCGCAGCATGTTTCCCTCGTGAACCGCTTGACCATGAGGAGGCAATGTGTGTGCGTATGTGCCACACGTGTGTTGGAGGAGAGCTTCTGTGAAGACGCACAGAGATGTTTTTTTTCCATCACCTACTGACACCCACATGACTTTTTGTTGGATCTCTTACACGAGTCGAGCATCATGATATATCAGTGATACGAGCCGCACGGCGAAGCTCTGACAGATCTCGTGAGTTTCTACCTGCAGTGGTGGTGGTGGTGGGGGTTGGGGAGGAAGATCCCCGTCGGCCCACCTCAGGATCGGCATCGTGGCAGCGTGGTGAAGCAGCAGCAGCAGCAGCAGCAGCCTGGGCCTGTTTACTCAGCTGTGGGGGCTCCCCGGGTCCAGGGGAAAGAGAGGATGTGTTCAGGGCCTCATTAATCATGGCTGCTTCGGAAGAGATAAACAGGCAGAGCTCAGCAGGGATGCTGCAGCTCCTGCTTCTGATGGGGGGGAGGGACGGAGGAGGAGGTGTGGTGGGTGTGTAGGTGGATGGGGGACAAGCAGAGGAGACGGAGGACTCGCTCACTGGGGGATACATCATAACACTTGCTCTTTGGTTCCACATCTGCATGGCTGCACGGGCTTGTAAATCTACATTCCTCGTCTGGCCGGATGCAAACAGAAAGCTCGGTGCAAGTGCATGAACCCGAGGCCGTTTCTGCACACAGGGTTGCATTGTTGTGCGTTTTAAAGTGACGCCAAGTGTTGTGTTTGCATTCGTGAACTTGGATTTAGCACATTTCCTCCTGAGAACAAAATGCTTTAGTCCTAAAACTGAGAGTGAAATGTGTTAATTTATATATAGCAGACCAGAATGCTCTCAAATTATCCTGAAACTTTTTAAATATGGCTTCATTCATAGAGGATTTACACAAAAAAAGCATATTTTGATGATGTCATGGGATTTTTTTGTTATTACATTTAGTCACATTTGCCTAATTTCCCACTTTAATCTCTGTCTGATGTTACCTTGGAAGTTAGAGACAAAACGAAATGCAGTTTTACCTCGAAGAAAATTGTAGATTCGGGATCATGTAAGTACACAAGTCAACAAAAAAAACAACAAAATAAAGTTTTATTTAGACATAAATGTTGAAATATCACTCATTGTATGTTTTAAGTCCTGATTTAAGTCAAAAATGTGTTTTTTCTTATGTTTTTGTCCCCCAGGATGTCAGACTTTGACTATACTGACTCGTATCTGTGCAAAGTTTACAGATGAAGAGATGTTTAAACATTCCTCAACTAAAGGGGGCGACGTTTGCACACTTCCCTAAAATCTTTAATTTAACGTAACCTGGAAAAGTGACAGTTTGTATTAAGACAACCACTAACACTGGGTCAGCCACTGCTAGTTATAAGCTAACAAGCTAACAAACAACATGAATAAAAGATGAAAACTACATTTAACGTTCTGATTTGTCTGCTAGTAACTGATTCTGGTAAAAAACAGAGAATTTTTCAATGAAGAAGAACAAAAAGTTGTGCTTCCAGCTGCTTTTTCAGAGCTTTTCTTTACTTTTAATGCAGAAAAACAATGTTTAACAAAATATCAAAGCACTTTAAAACATTTCTGTGGAGAGACTTTAAGTAAAGGATCTGAATAGTTTATTCAAATCTTCCTTTTGTGCATCAATTAATCTCTCAAATCAGCAGCACAAGTGACTTCAGCCTCTCTGTTTACATTCATCACAGGCTGCTTAGCAGTGACTCTTATGATCTGTGGCAGTCAAAGCCTTTGGTCTGTTTTATTTATTAATGGAATATTCTGGGCTCCAAAACTCTAACCACAAATATTGAACTTATTTGATACGAATCGAATGTTCCCTCCAATGTTCCTGTTAAGTCGACTCCGTTGGCTCAAATCCCACCAGATCTTTCCTTGTCCGTGTCCCTCTCGTACTTCTCACTTTCTCATTAAAACAAAAGAAAGCTTCGGAGAGATTTGTATGCAACCTTAAGAAAGAGACGGAGAGAAATAGTGTTTTCTGTCAATCTGTCATGCAGACGAGGCACCGGGTCACAGCGCCTTGTTATTCTACACCCACGAACCCGGAGAGGATCTGGGGTGAAACCTGCTCCGGCTGGGGTTCGTTCCAGAAAAACCCCTCCGTTATTACCTGCCCTCCCGTCTGCTCGGCCTGTTCGCTTCCGTCCAGACCTCTTTCTAACAACCTCTGTGTGTCAGAGCAGGCAGAGATTTCACTCATCTCCTGCACGATATTTCATCAGTGTGCAGGACAGAAAAAAAAAAAGAAAAGAGGGAGAAATGTCTGAGAGCGAAGGAAAAGAGACGGACCAATCAGTTTGAAAGACCTGACAAATGCAATAAGTCAAAAGTTTATTTCAGTGCTCCCTCTAAATGGGTTTTAAGATATTGTATTTCTCTGTTTATTTAAGGCTATTTCTTAATTACAGGGTGTGTGTGTGCACGTGGACGTGTGTTTATGTGCGTCTGTCTGCGCCTGTGTGTGCACTTGTCCTTGCGTTGCACACTAATTAGTCCTGATAGGCTCGGAAAAGTGACATCATTACCAGATTGTCTGGATTTCCCTCCGAGGTCAAACGAGTGGGCAGAGATTGAAACGTCTGTGGGGGAAACGGATCCACGGAGCCGAGATATGAGCTTCCCTCCGCCACCATCACAACTCCATCTCTGCTCAGTGTAACCGAGTCAGACACTCGGAGGACTGAGGGCAACATTCGTGCATTTTTAGCTGTTTTCATCTTGAAGTTCTGCAGAAAAGTTTGATGAAGTGGGTTTAAGCCTTTTAAAGCGGGAGGGTATCTCTGAAACATCTGAAAAAAACAAGAAATAAAGGGAGATACGACTTCAGCTTCTGCTCTGAGCTGAATGTTGGGACGTCATCTTGATACGGAAATCACTCTAAGAAATGAATACAAGGTGTTTTTTAACTCCTAAACAAACTCTACCAATGAAACAAGTTTAATTAATTTGTTACAACTTCTACTAAAATAAGATTTGTTGTCTGAAAACGAAACATTTCAGCTCACTGATGCTACTTTTTATGAAATTGCGACTTTTATTTAGTGAAAGTAGGTATTTTGACTAGAAATTTGAAAAAATACACGAGCTAAGACTTTGATTTGCACTAGTTTTAGGTTTATGTTGCAGGAGGAGGATCATTAACTGATACCACTTTATTTATTTATAAGGAAATAAGAATAAAAGCAAAGTTCAAGTGATGTTCATGTATGAATTTAGAGCCAGAAGGTTATCACACACTTTAAGCTGCTTACTGAACATTTCTACATTAAAATGTCTGAAAATGACTTTATCTTTGTTCTTTATGTTGTTCAGTTCTGTTCTTAGATCATCCCAAATGTTTCCAACAATGTTCAACCTCATAGAAATCTGTCATTTAATTCAAGGTTTGTCTCCTGTCTCTAATTTCGGGAGTAAAACCAGTCAGAGAGAGAAGAGGGAGGTCAGTGAACGTAACATGATAAAACTTTAACTCATCATCTCGTCTGTGAACATTTCTGAGTCAGTCAGATGGATTTTTATCTGCAAAGGAGGCTGTTTAACAATGAAATAAATAAACCCCATGAAACTACTTCATATGTCATCAAACTGTTATTTGTTTTCATTGTTTTTGGTGGAGAGAGACCCCTAGTGGCAGAAATTACACATTGTGAGTTTAAAACCTGATAATGTGAAGCTCTTAAAAGTGATATACAATTTTTAAAAAAGGCTGTGCGTAACTATGAGTGAAACTCATGTTTTAGTGTCTGTACACACACACTCACTCACACACACACACACACACATAAATCACAGGGGTGAAAACAGACCAAATTTGGGTTGAAAGTCACCCAAGAGAAACGAACTGTTATGAACTAAACAAAAACTGCCATGTCAATATTCCTTGCTGTCTGTTAAAAATGTGTGTATCCTTTGCCATTTAAATGCCTGTTTTTTTAATTACTAATCAATTTGTGACTTTTTTTTAAGATGAAATGTGAGTTTGGGCAACAACATCTGTATTTTAGTTTGGTAAAATTACTCAGCAGTAACATAAAACATCATACCTGGTTAAAACAAGCCATTTTTATTGAGTAAAGTAAAGTTAAAACTATATTTTGTGCTGCTTAACTGTTTTTAACAGAAGGATTTTCAGTTTATATTATTTATTATAAACTCTTACTTCTTTTATCATCAGCTGAACACCAGGTTCAACTTTTGATGGACAGAATATAATATTTCAAGTGTTCACAATAACATATAATCATAAGTTTACATCTCAACCCTCTGAGCTTCCTGAGAGCTGACTGGAAGAATAAAAGAGGATCGATGGCGCCACCTAGTGCTCAGATACAAACACTCAGTACTACACATGCAAAATGAGAACACCATGTGATTTTAATTGTTTTGAAATGTCTCTAATGCAAATGTATTAACTTATATTTAAATGTTGTAGACTGAGTATTTTTCTGTTTGGTTTTCATGTGTTCAGACCACTTTACTGCTCAAATGAAGCTTTTTATTGCAGATTAAAGGCTCTGCAAATCCCCCAGTTGTGGAGCTGATTCGATGTGTTTGGAGTTTTGTCAAAATTACAAAATTACTATTTTATTTTTTGGTGCACGAGACAGAAACTTGTGTGCACATTAAATTTAAAAACAGTCATCTTGGAGGAACCTTGAGAACCATCATGCATAACAAGTACTTTTTTCTTTGGATATTTTAAGTGCATTTTGTAAACTTGTATATTTTTGTTCTCATATAATTATGAATGCATGATATTTTCCTTTTAGCAGAGTATTTTTGCATTGTGTGTGTTGCTAGCTTTACCCACTGCATGAGGCAGCATGCAGTCCATTCTTTGTATTTTTTTCCCTCATCAGATTCATTTAGCAGCATTAAAAATCCAATAACAAACCACTTTGTATTAAGTTTTGTTTGGATTTGAGTTTCCTCTGCCAGGCTTGTTATTTTAAAGCTGTTTCTTTTAATGAGCGGCGACATTAACACACAAGAGCTGCTTGTTTTTGCCGAACAGTCACAGAAGTGCAAACACAATTTTTTCGCTGGCAGACGCTTAAACACAAACAGGCACCTTTGAAAGTGTGACTCACTCTGCTTTGCTGCCCCGACGAAGCCTGAGTGACAGTTTTGTTCCCCACCTATGAGAAACAAACAAAAGTCTTTTGTCCAGCATTAATTTCTCATGTATTTAGGCTTTAATCACTTCTGAAGTTTATACTGTTTCCGAGTTAATCTGCAGGAAATGTGACTGGTGCTTTACACAAAAGAAAGACAAATTCAATTTTATTTATTTCCACAAAGGATAAAACATTACATCCACATCCAACTACATACCAACAGACTTATCGTGCTCTACCGCAACTGTCCTCATGGGGGCGTCTGTGCCTACAACATGACCAATGTTTTAATAATCACAATTCAAGTTTTTAAACCCCTCTTTCCTTTCAAAAAGGTCATCACTGGAAACACAGAGTAAACAATAAAACACTATAGAAGTGCTGCACACATAGTTTTCCTCATTGATTGAACGATTGGACCAAACGCGACAGACCAGTCACACGGTTGCCAGCATCCACCCTTCAAAATATTTACTCAAATCAAACACAGCACCAGAATTTTATCTCACCGGCACTGTGTTGCCCGGGGACGTCACCATAAAACCTTATCGTCTCGTCCTGGTTCATCACCTCGGCCATCTGCTCTCACCTACATTCAGCAGGACCTGCTACAGGTAGATATGTGGTGGATTTGAGCAGTCACAGCCATGTTTTGTCCCCCATGTTTTCCAGTTCCCCTTCCTTTTGTCACACTGTTTGTCCTAAAAGTTATCAAAGATAAACAGGATGAAAACAACATTGCACACGTCAGCAGAGTTTTTTATGAATGAGTCCTTTTATACTGAATGGAAATGGACTCCTGCTTGAAGAAAAACTTGTTTTTTGTATAAAATAAGCTTATAACTCTTATGCCAGGACTTAAATCAAAGGTCTTAACATAACTTGATGTTTTTAGTCGTCACATTTTGCACAGAATAAAAAAAAAACCTGATATAAGTTGTTATAAAATGAGCTTTACAGGTCCTGCAAACTATTTTTTAACTTAAAACAAAAAGGCTAAATGTTCTCTGTATTCACTCCTTATACTTGGCTAAGCTAACTGTCTGCTAGCTGTAGCTCCATATTTTACAGACGGATATGAGAGTAAAATATAGATATTTCCAAGAGGGTGAATAATTGGAAAATGTCAAAGTATTTCTTTAGTCATTTAGTGAAGGCACTTACATAGAAATACGTGATAAATTTTGCTAACAGTAGCTAATATTTGCAATTTTTAATATTAGCAATCGTCAGCTAAGCTAAGCTAATCGTCTGCTGCCTGTAGATCCATATTTTTTAGACAGATATGAGAATAAAATGCAAATATTTCTGTAAAAACCTTTCTAAGAAGATGAATAATTTAAAAAGTCAACTTATTTTTAAGTCATTTCATAAAGGCAGTTACACATAAATATAAGTTTGCCAACAACAGCTAAGTTTAGCTAACATTAGCTGTTGTCCACCACACAAGCTAAGGTTACATCAGTTGAATACCCAACTGTATTAAATCAAGGAAGGATTTATTTGATTGCTTTTTATTTTATTCATAAGGAGAGAGATGTTTTCTTTCTTCTCTTAAAAGTTAGCTTTACTTTGAAAGAGCTGAGTTTGATTGAACTTTATTGCAGATTGGCAGACTATTGCAATCAGAACACATATTATACCATTAAATTATACAACAACTGCATTTAAAATAATTTTACATTTTATTTATGGTCAGTTGAGTAACTACATTAAGGATCACTTTAGTGAAATAATACTCTGTGATTTATCAAGCTATTTTTTTTACAGAATGAATGGCGTGCAATAAGGCCTCTGCAGTTGAACTGTCTGTTGCATAAAGCCCAATGCTTTCTAAGTCAATCAATAATTCTATCTTTATCACATAATCAATTCCCATGTGAAACTGGACTCCAAGCCAGATCAATCGGCATGACTGTCAAAACATGCAGGTCCTCCAAAGATCTTAAATAACAAGTGCCTGGGTGACCTATTTAGGATCACTTGTGATTATGCAATGGCATGTGTAACAGAATAGCATAGGGAAAATGTTTTCACTCAACCAGACCCACCCATATCAGATGTACCCTGTGTCATAATATGGCATTATTAGCTTTACGGATATACCATAGCAAGGTTTTTTCACATGTAATATGCTACAGTTTAAGGTCAGTAAAGCTTATTTATAAAACTGCGTGACTGACCTCATGGTTTTGGGTGTGCTTTGAATGACATATGATCGCTTTTTCATCTCTTTATGCAGTATTGCATCTATTTTACAACAACTGTATAGGTTTAAAGCCGAAGCTGCAGCTTTGTGAGGCTACACTCAGCCACAGCAGTGAGCTAGCATGCTAACATCATCATGCTAACATGCTTATTGTGACAATGCTAACCATCTTGTTCTTTGCTAGCTTAGTGCTATGTGTTAGCATGATATTATTTGTGAATTAGCAGTAAAAAAAAATAAGTAGCCTACACTTGATGCTGATGAGATTTACTGGACATTTAAAATTTTGACCAGTTGATGGCGCCGGGTGAAAAAGTAAGAGGATTGTATTTTTTAAATTATATTAGGTTAAAATTTAAAAAATAACATTTAACCAGAGCATTGTTTAGTATGGCTTTGCATTAAAATCATGCTGAAAGTTTAGGATAGTTACGATGGACTCTATGAATATCTTGACTTACTCCAATATTGCATTTATTGATCACATTGATTAAAACATCAATGCTGTTAGCAGGATATGAACCTGCACAGAGAGGCCTCACTGACTTTCAAGGCCAAAACTTAAACAACTCAGGGATCATAGATCAAACTTAACAAAAGTGACTCTAACTTTAAGTCAATAATCAGCAGATACGATTAAGCTATCAGGGCTAGCAACTGTTTATAAACCACATTGATTACACTGTCTATATTAACACTTCTTGACTGGACCAAACAATATTTTCGCACCCACTAACACTTCATTAGTAGCATCAGATCAAAATGAGGCCTACAGCAAAAAATAGTTTGCGAATGATCATGTGGAATGTAAATGACCTTCGCTTCACCTCTCTTTACATCTCAGCTGCATCTTCCCATGAGAAAATAACGAGAGGGTCACATGATACACCTGTTGACAACTGATGAGTATATGACAGGAATGTGTGGGAAACACGCTGGTGTCAAACATGTGGATTTAAAAACAAAGAAAGAAACTGGTTTGAGAAAGAAAACGTCATTAATTCATCTTGATTTACGAGTTAATGAGATATCACATCTTCTCAGGTGTTAATGCTAAAGGTCAAATCTATTCCATGTTATTCTGCAACTGTGCATGAGATTCCTGTGTATTTCTTCCTCAGTGTTGCCAGTAAGATGATTGCTGAGTATCATTTCCTTAAGCCTTGGAAACTCATTTTCCAGGTCAGCGGACCCCACCAAAGGACTGATTGAGCCTTAAAAGAGGCTCCGTCAAGCATACGTTTGCTCCTCTTGTATCCAAGACAAAAGGCCCAACTGCAACAAAGCAAAGCAAAGCAACAACGCCCTCCTAACATTGCTGGGAAATGCTGTAACGTCAGGAGAAACAGGCGCTACGCATCCCTGTCATATAGCATCAGTGCGATTCACGGCCTAAATGTTACCAGATTGTTGTCGTGTTTACATTTTTTTGTTGTGATTTCTGCTATCTCAAGGCTGTGGAAGAAAAACTACGCTGGGCCTGTTTTACTTTAAAGCTATTCAACCATCTGACATGCAAATCTGGCACCTTAAAGAGTCTATAAACATGCTAGCGTCTCTGCGAGTTTGCTCTGCAGTGTTTAAACTAAAGTTAATGAGAAGTGAAGTGATGGCAATGCTAACATGTGTAGCAAGTATGATGTTTACAATGTTTATCCACTTTGTTTACTGTCCAAACTTTTTAACATTTGTTAAAAAGCAGCAAACTAGTGGAAAAATCTGAATTTTGACCTGATAAGGATGCTAATAAAATATTAAAGGATCATTGATATCATTTCAGAACCATAAACGTCTCTATATAACATTATATCTTAAAGAATATTTGACTGGATGATTGAAAACTTTGAGGTTCAACCTTTAAATATCTATGGAAAAAATTCATAGCAATCAATAAATAGTTATGAACCAACGTGACTGACCGTCTGACACACTGAAATAAATTGAGCCAAAGGTGGAGTTGGTGTAGTTAAAACTACTGTCAAACAATTAGTTAAAAAAAAAACTTATTTACTTTCCGTTTGTCTCTGTTGTTCAGTTTAAAGAGAAATTATTTTCAGATTCGCGGAGGTCCTCGTTGTTTTTGAGAGAGCCATCTGTAATGAGGTGTTTTGTTTATGTATTTTCTTTCCGCTTCATCTTCTCATCATTTGGTCCATCAGATCTGCTCATGCATGGCACCAGAGGAGGAGGAGGAGGAGGAGGAGGAGGAGGAAGGAGGAGGAGGAGGAAGGAGGGATCTGTTGCCGCCTGTGTAACGAGATTCCCAGCTAATCAGTGACTTTCCTGCCTTATCGCTGCCATCAGGACACTCGGGAGGCCGAGTAACCCAGGACGAGCTGATGTCATGCTGAGATGGGTAAGAGTATGTGAGCGTGTGTGTGTGAATGAGTGTGTGTGTGAGCGTGTGTGTGTGTGTGTGGGTGTGTGTAAGTGAGTGTGTAGTTTTGTTTGTTTGTGGGCACCAGTGTTTTGTTTCACTTTGTTTGTTACAGTGCGTCTCTTGTGTTTTTTTAATTACTATGTGCTTCGTGTACTTGTGTATATGTTTATGTTTATGTGTGTACTTGTTTATCCACCTTTATGAAAACCAATTCCAGTTTTAGACGCTGGAAGTAAGGACATTTTTGGAAATTAAAGACAGTTTGGCTGATTTTTACTTCCAGACAAACCTTCAAAAGGCTCTCGAGCATTAAGTTAGGTTAGATTTAAGTTGGGTTTGGTCTTTATTCTACTTTCTGAACCTTGATAGCTTCAATAAAGAGGTTGTTAGTCTTTCTCAGGTTTAAAACAAAAAAACAAAAACAGTTTAAAATCACACAGTAATGATAAGACAATAAAAAACAACACAAACCAAATATAAAAGTTAGAAAAAGGGTTACAACAAAACAAAAACAAAATCATTACAGACACAAATCACCAACAAATACATAAAAATAAAAGTAAAAGTTCCTAATCAGCAGTGAGAATTTATTACAATGAGGGTTCTTATAAGAATAAAAGTATAAACATTAATCTGTGTGATAGAATGAGAGGACACAGAGTGAGAGAGAAGAGTAATCAATCCTTACAGTGATTGACGGTAAGAAAACCACATACATAATACATACCATGAAATCATGATCTCTAAATCCTCTGATTTGTTTCACTAGATAAGAATTTGGATTTAAGTGATAAAAACCCTTTATGTAAAAGGTGAAACAAGCTCTTAAAAGAACAATATGACATTTCTGAGATTAGCACAGATAATATTGTCATATCTGTGCTGGAGCAAGAAGGCAAACAGTTTAGCTTAGCATAAAATATGAAAACAAGTGGGACCAGCTTCCTGAAGTTTCCCAAGAAAGTACAAAAACATGCAAACCAGCACCTCTTCATTTATATAACTCACAAAAGTTGTATTTCATAGGTTATTACACACAAACATGAATGTAAAACCCTCTTGGTGCTGATTTCTTGGCATCCTCACAATAAAGACACCAGCGAAAAGAAAGTGAATAAGCATATTTCCGTGAGCAATCTCACTGCATCGTGCAGAGAAAAAGCAGATAGACAGGCAGGTCGACAGACAGGCAAGCAGGCAGACAAGCCAACATCTCCCTGATTGCCACAAGAGGTGTCCCTTACACTGCCCCACTCTGCAGTCAATGGAAAAATGATCTCACCCCTTCAAACACCACTGACTTCATCCCCTGATGTGAGGCCGAGTGAGGGCTGACATCAGTGCAGCTTTACCTGAACTGAGCAAATATAGCATGACACGAGAAGGGAGTGGTCACTTAGCGTTGCCCGCAACAGGGGCCCGAGTTTTCTCAATGGAATAATGTTTTTATTATGTCATTCTGCATGATGCTTTACCCTCAAAACATGAAGTGAGAAAGAGAAAAAAAAACCAAAGTGCCATGTTACACCACAGAGCTCAACCTCTGTTTATACTTTTCCTTATTAAAAATGGGCAGATTTTAAGATTATTTCAGTTTTTCTTGTAATTTATTGCATTATTTAATACATTTCTGTCTGTGAAGATGATAAAAGTGATTGCTGAGAGCTGTAAACACAACAACATAGCAAAATGGTGAGTCAAAAGGGCAAGAAACACAAAAATACTGTGCTAGTTTCAGTTAGTACAGAACTACGAGGTTAATTTGCAAACCCTGAACAATGTTTTCAACTTGATTTTAATCAATAAAATTGTCATTTACTTTGGTTTTCCTTTCAAATAGTTTTTACAAACCTTTTTTTTAATCAATTTATTAGTCTAATTGTCTGATTTTTAGCCTCTTCAGATTTCTTCTTCATGGTTTTTGGTTCCTAGATATTAACTATCAACTTAAGGGCGAAATGAAATGTTTGGTGTAGAATTTATAGCCAAAAATTGATTAAATCCAATTTGTTATTAAGTTGAATTAATGTTTAAATGTAAGATATTCAATCCCATTCAATTGCATCATTTCCAGGTTTCATATTTAATTCCGACTTGTCTTATGTACATGAGGTTTTATCCAGCATGTCTTTGGAAATCTCTTTAAAGGTAGGAAACCTGTTTCCAGGGATGAACTGTTTCACTTTACCTGAAGCATGTTGAGTTAGAAAATCCAGTATTTGTTAACCGGGTCAACCCTGTCGCTTCATGGCTGGTTAGTTCTCCTGTCAGAGCTTTCAGCTGATTTTGAGCAGGAGTTGATCTGTGGGTGTCAAACAGAGGCCTCCTGCTGCTCCTCAGAGATGGATTCAGTGCAAAATAAAACAATTTCACTGCATGCAAGGCGTATAATTGTATTTGATTTTTATTTTTTTTCCAGTTTAGATGAAGAGAGCACAGGATATTCCCAGTGTTGGGCTCAGCCTCGTTGCAGTCCTCCCATTACCGGCTCAGAGCTGTCACACTGTGAAATCAGAAAGTGCTTGAGGGCTCTTTTCTTGATGTTTTAGGGCCTTTCATTCACAATTTTCTGTAAGAGGTAATTACCCACAATTCAAGGCTCTATTGTGCTCTAAAGTTAAAAACAGGCATGACGTGCAAAGCTTAGAGACATGAATAAGAAAGGTCTTAAAGTGTTAATTTTTACAAGGAGCTCTTTTGAGTTGACACGTGTTGATCTGACATTTCATTCTGCAGAGTTGATACCCTTTTTGAACTCGTACAACATTAAATCAGCTTTGGTATAATCATACATTTTAAGCTCACCAGTTCAATTTTGCTTATTTTCTGTCCAAGTTCCTGCAATGAGACGTTCAAAACACACAAAGCTCTGCCAGCTTTTACTAAAATTACCCACAATTATGAAAAATGTGGTGCTAATATCACTGAGAGGCATCCAATTTCTGTCAAAGGACACCATTCATTAGGACCACAGGACAGAAACACGCTGGCATTTCCACACTCAAGGACGCAGCTTATGCTAATAGCCTTTAAATCATGTCCTCCCTGCTTCTGAACTGTTAGTTCCACATGCAGAACAGTTCATGCACCTCCGTGAAGGACGTTCGAGCACATTCCTGGCCTGGTGAAGTCCCAGATGCCACAGGATGACACAGGTGCCCGACTCACGTACTGTATTACTCCAACTGTGTGCTCACTTCAAAGACGGCCAGGCATTTCGTACATGTGGGGCATTAGCTGGTCCTTACAGGTGCAAGAGGTCACCTTTTATCCCCAGATATGCTGTAATCATTGTGTGTTTGTGTGTATCTAAAGAGGGTTTTCTGTGTGGTGCTAGCACGACAGATTTTTTCGAACGATTTTCATTGTTTTCTAAATAAAAATAACATTTTATTTATGCATATTTTAACAAGTCTTGTAATGATAGACATATTACAGTAAAACTATTATAAAAAAACATAAAGAAAGGTAAATATGAAGGTTTATATACCAGTACTCTATTTCAGATGCTAACATCAGTATGTGATTGGGTTCATCGCTGAGGTCCAGAATGAAACATCTCAACTATAAGACGGTTTACAAACAATCATTCCTATAATACTGTTATCACCTTAATATTGGTGGCCAACTACAGATTAATATCTTTATTTTCTAGTGAAAGATCTTGATATTCAAGATCACAAGAGGATGAACCACCTAAATCCACCAGCAGGTCAAATATCCAGCTTATCCTGCAAGATTTCTTTAAATTTAAAAGATGCAGAGGGACATAATTTGCTAGCAGGTTGACATGTTTGGTTCAGAGTGAAACTACTGGATGGATTTCCATAATATGCTGTGGAGAAATCCATGTTACCCAGAGGATGATTCCTAATGATTTAGGTGATCTCTTTAATTTTCACGTAGCTCCATCAGCAGGCCATAGATTTAACATATTATAATGAGCAAAATATCTCCACATCTATTCCTACAACTGGCAGAAAATTTGGCACAGTAACTTTTGTTTGCCAGAGGATTAGCTGTGATAATATAGATAATCTCCTGATTTTAAAAAATATATAATCTAACATGTAAATTTGTTGGATTCTTTGGTTTATGACCCAAAACTTCCTACAAGCATGTCATCATTTTTAGTGCTTATTTGTTTGCCAGCGCTTTGACATGCTAAACCTTGAGAAACTATAGTAAACAATACACTTGTCAAATATACAGTAAAACACTTACACTTACTTCATCACATCTGCCAGCCATTAAAAACAAAATCTCTCCTTCAACTTTCATTTATCTTACAAGTCAGTTCTCTCTACAACGAGCATTTCAGCCTTAAAGAGATGCTAATAAAGGTTGCAGACTCTTGTTTTCTGTTGCTATAAAAGATCCCAAAAGTCTCTTTAAAATGACTTTTCAGAGACAAAAAATACTCTGTTCTCCATAAACAACAAGAGATCAACACGCTCTACAGGGGGTCATATAGAAACCATCAGAAAATTCTGTTGCAGTGAGTGTTTCCATCTTGTTAAAGTGACCGTCACCCATGGTGGGACATCTGCGGTCAAGCTGAGTGACCCTGTGTTATCAGGTCTCCTAGTACCGGATAAACCCAAACTAAACACAACCGCCCACTTGTTCAGGCCTCCAAACAAGCTTGTGTGTTGTTTTGGTGGAAAGATCTGGAGGCATTGTTTACACCACAGAGTTTACAAGGATCCAGAGTCATTACAAGCAGGAATCCAACAAAATTAGACAGGCTCCCTTGTGAAAACACGACAATACAGGATTGCAAAACCATGAAACCCCAGAAGAAAATGCGGAGCAGAGCTCAAAAAAAAAAAAAAAAAGCTAAAATAACTTGCCATAAATCTGGTTTTTGTTTGATTTTCAAACCCGACACTGAGGGTCCCTTTATGTTGAGACATGTTTACGGTCAGTATGCCCAACAGTCCTACCATGTACATACCCTGCCTTTGATTCAACAAAGGCCGTTTTGATGAAGGGGAGGCTTTGCCCCGAGGCCAACCCCACTGGTTTTCCCCTTGTATGGATAGATAAACCAGCTGCATCACTATAAATGACATAACATGGGATTTTTTTTCTTGAACCCCCCCTCTCAAAATTAGCATGGAAATGAAGTGGAAAATGGGATATAAATGGAAATGCGGGTGAAGAGGGGGCTGGTGGCAACAATAGGAGGGTTTACACAAAACCAGCGCTATGTGGGCAGCGAACGAGCGAGGAAGAAAGACACAGAGAGAGAGAGAAGAAGAAGAAGAAGAAGAGAGACGTCAACAAGGCTCCTCTGTGTCTCCTTAAAGCCATCCTGCCTTTAGACAAAACAATGTTTCCCACAACAACGTTTGGTCTCCGCGATGAGCCCGTGGATGGTTTTCATAATGTGAATGTGTCAGTGCACATGAATGCGAATGCAGCATATTTGCAACTCCATTTGAATAAATAACCTCATGTCATAGCAAAATGTTTAAAAAAAAGATTCTCCTCTATTAATAATATTCTATATTTGTTTTTATTCTAATCGAATCTCATGGAAAGACCAAAACAATTTAATGCTTTTATTAATAACGAACTGTGCAGCCAGACCCTGTCACATCTTCTTCCTCTGTGCCATAGAGATTCATTGTTGTCAAAAACTATGAAAAAACACATGAATGAGTCATACAGTCGCACTGGGTGAATTGTTCCTTCGTCACAATGAACATGAGCATTGTAGTTCATTCAGAGGCAAACTCACATTCTCTGTCCTGCTGCCATAAATACTCCTCAGAGCACCAAATGTGTATTAATCCACAGCTGAAAATGTAAATCTCCAGAGAACAGAGGAGAGAAGTCAAAGGGATTCAGAGAGGAATGAACACATTGGGGTTTTTTTGGTGTTTTTATGGAGTTTTTTGACAAAACGATTAATTAAAATTAATATGTTATCAGTTGTTTTTGATAAAAATCTGTTATATTGGTCAAATGTGTGCACCCATAAGAATTTAACTCTGGTTTTAAATTAGTCTAATTGTGTGTCTACAATTTCTACAAAGATGGAAATAAGCATAAAGCTTAAAACAAGGATGACAAAACTTTTTATTTTGTCTGTACGTTTGATAAAAAATTAATGCAATTCAAAGTAATTGGCTGTACAAGTGATGACTAACTGTCAGGAGCAAGCAGAAGGATAATCAATAAACAATGACTCACTGATGCAAACCAAAAATAAAATATAAAGTAAACAGTTTAAATAAAATAAAAACAATTAAAGATGAGGAAAAAATCCACTAAAAATGTTCTAAGGCCATAAAAAGGCCTGTTTTTATAGCTTGTTTATTCTTATATATTTCTCTGCTGTTTCACACTGTCCGTTGGGTGTTTTTTTTGCAGCGTCTGTGTTTCTGTCTGGCCGAGACTTTAGAGTCAGCTTTGTGTTTTATCTGGCAGCTCAGCTGGGCCGGTGCAGCTGCATGGCAGCTACTTCTCTTCGGGGCTGCCGGTCAAAAAACACCCCTATAAATGCTATTGTGCTCACCTGATTGATCTTTCACAGGCCCAGAGCAGGCCAGACAGGCCGACTTCGGAGGGGAATGGGTAAGGAATGGCCGGTGAACAAACAAGCGAGCCAGTGTCTGCGGCTGAGGAGGTTGGGCCGCAGGTGGCTAGGAGGCACGCTTGGGTTGGCGCACTTGCCCTCGTCAGATGCCAACAGTGACATTTCCTGACTATGGCTATACACAAGCAGGCATCCCAGCAACGGTGCAGTGTCCTGGGGGAATGAAGAACAGGCCTTTTTGGTGGTGGTGGTGGTGGTGGTGGGGGTTTTACAGCACACACAGCAGGCAGAAAAAGGAGGAGGCGATGTATGGGAGCACACACACGTGGACACATGCATTAAACATGACACACACACACACGCTTTCACATAAAACAGACTAATAAAGATCTCTTTCTTGCTCATCCTTTTTCTTCTTCTCACACCTCCACTAAAGCTCATCTGCTGCTGATGGCATGCAGGGGGGCTCGACTGAGGCGAGCGAGCGTAGCCTGTCTGCAGCGCCGACTGAACATCGCTGCCAGGAATTCCTCAGGGGCGGTGCACGGGTGGGAAATCACTCGACTTGTATCTGTGGTCTAAAGCCCGGCAGGCAGTGACAATCCCCTGCACCAGCCTCGGGAGCAACATGGCCAGGAGGTGTAAATTCAAAATCCTGGAACATCTCCGAGCTAACAAACCAATCATGTCAACAGAAATGACTCATACATCAACTGTCAGCTCTCATGCGGGTTGAAAAAGAGTACAGTGTTTTCATTGCTGGTGCTCTCTCATATTGAGACACTCTCAGTCCTGATATAGTGTACTTTGACGCCCTGAAACAATGGGATCTTTCCAGGAAGGTTGCAAGTTCAAATAACTCAGCTTGACCTTTTAAGGAAGTGCGGTTAGCGTTTTTTTTTTTTTTAAATCATACGACAAACATAGCTGGCTCTATTTTGTCTAGAGTTATTTTCAGGTATGTATTGTTTGCTGAGGAAATATTCTGCAGGCACCTCAGAGCAGGACATGATGTCGTCCTATGGGGTCCAGATTTGGCAACGTGGATCAGAAGGGATGTGTTATTAGTCAGGAAACATACATGGAGTTGATATTATTTTTGGTAATTTTTTTAAAAGAGAAACTGGAAAAGGTTTATCTCTGGATGCAGACAAGCAAGTAAGTTCCAAGGGCATGTGAACCAGCGGGTTGTCCCGTGTTTCACACAGCGAGTGTTTGCATTGGGAATCATTTTTCAGTTGGCATGGCACGTGAGAGAGGCTCCTCTTCCTCGGAAGCTCGTTCCACACTCCAAACAAACCAGGCTCTCTGGAGGCCTGAGAGTAAATCTTGTTTGTTTTAATGGTCCTGTGATGCCCAGAGTCCATAATGCAAACTCACGTCCTCCATGTACAGTAAACGTCCTGTTTTATTTAAGATTTATGTCTTTTTTTTTTTTTGAGATGTGAAGATTAGATGAACCATACAGAATAATGTAACCGAGAGCAGCTTTAGTTAATATATTTAAATAAAGGACAGAGTGGATGACTACTTGATGTGAAAGGGTTGAAGCCACAAGTAATTATCATCCATCAGCTAATCATTTTTTATTTTTAATGTTTCAGTTCAGTGTCATCGCTTTCATCAGCTTGGTTTCCAGCAGCAGAAGCTCAAAAAACCCACTGTTTGCTACCTGCCCAGCGCCAAACTAGCTAGTGAACACAGTGGAGCTTTTAGCAGCTCAAGAGCAAAATATTTCCCTTTGGAGCTGATGGAGACCAAAAGCAGAGCTACAAGGAAAGTGAATATTGGCCTAATTTTCTTTATCTAAAATGAAAAGCAACTAAAAATGAATGCTACTGTTGTTCTCTGTCTCCTACATGAGATAAAAGTCACTTTTTGCCCCCCAAAATCGCCATATAACCTTAAAATCAAGCTACGATAAACACGGACTTACTGCCGATACACAAGGGGGCGCTGTTGTGTCGCCAACTCCTTTGGGCATCCAGTTACTCCTGAAGCCAGAGGAAGAAAGACTCCTTTCCGGATCCGAGTCGAAGTGTTTGTGGGAGGGCAAAGAGAGAAGATAATGGATTTATTTTCACCCACCAACCTAAATTTTTAATATTTACCAATTTAAACCGAAATATGGCGATAAAGAACAGACTGGACCTCTGGGAGGACGTTTCTTTCTCTAGAAGCTGACAACAGCTAACCTATGGAGGCAGCCAACGTTAGCCCAAAGGAAGGAAATAGGTTACCTGGCTAAGCAGGTGAGTCACTCACTTACTAAAATACCCCAAGAAGTGAGTATTAACATACATAACATCCCAGAAATGGTTAGGAGACCTGGCAAAGGTTAATATATATAGAGAGGCACTAAGCCATAAGCTAGCTAGCAGTAAAATTAAATCTAACAACAAGCTAGGTTAGCTAGCAACATAACGAAAATATAAACACAATGTCAGTGTTGTGTTTACAGCTTGTTTCTACAGCAGCAAAATAACCAAAATGTAGCTTTTTTTAAATTTCAGATACTTTTATATGGAACAAAAATTACTAACCACAGAGAAGCATATTAATTCAAATTTTTTGTGAGTAAACTTATAGTGTTTTAATGAATAATACATTTTTCAAATTCAATCAGGTGCATTTAAATTAAATACACCAGAAGGAATGAAAAAAACTTTTTTGGTGGGAAGGAATTTGTAAGTTGGCACACATGGATTTAACCCATATGGTTTGACTTTAGTTTTGGCACTGCCTGGCAAAGCAGTGTAATGGTTGTTATGGGAAGACATTGCATTCCCAGTAGGGGTGTGGCTGCTGCACCCACACTATGGACATAAAGTGGCTGCTTGGTGATTATGTCAAAATTTAAGAGAGAATCTGAGGGTTTATTGGTTTTATCATTTGGCTAAAGACACTTCTGCAGCAAATCCATTCAAAAGTGAAGGCACTGGTATTTTGTTTTTTAATTAGCCATCATTAATCTGTACTTAAAATAAGAAATATAATCATTTGGTTAAGATTACAAAAAGGCAATGTTTTTTGTTTACCTTATTTTGTCACCAAAAACATGGCTGTAAATATCCTGACAGTCACTTAATTTACTCCATTAAAAACTGTTGATCTCACTGAAAGAAAGGTACAAACTTAACGAATCAGTGGTTTGCAGGAATGTACAATGTCAACATTTTATTTTGGAGACCGAGCTGTTTTTTTCCATATTATTTCCTGGGCATGCAACAGGACTGTTGTTTACATTAAATTAAGAATAGTGTTTTTAGATCGTTTAAAATGTGTCAACCCAGAGCTGAAGAAAAAAAAAACGGAGTTATTGGATGTTTTGATCGTACTTCCAGTAAGTCCCTGTGTAGTGCCCTTGTTCTATCGAAGATCTTCATTTGTTTATCAGTCACCATCAGCCTTATCAGGAGCGAGGGAGGAGTGGGGGGGTCGAGAGAGGCGAAGCTCAAGAGAGAGAGAGGAAGAGAGGTGTTGTTGACATGCTTTCCAAAGAACACCATCCCCCACAGATGCTTGTAGCTCTTTGAGTCAATCTCCTCTCCACGTCCTCTCTTTTCCTCTCGCTGTCTCTCTTCTTTATTCCTTCATTACATTCATCCTGTAGTTCTTGTTTGTCTCCATTTGCTTTGTGCCATGAAAGTATTTCACTCTCTCTGAATATTGCTCCACATTTCAACACATCTCCCTCCTGGCTCTCAATAACTAGAACAGCTGAAGCTATAATAACATTTCACCCATCCATCAAGCACAGTCAGCTTTGATCAATAAGCACTTTGAGTCCACTCCACAGCGCTGCACTGAACTTAAAATGTCTCCCCTCTGTCTCTGTCAGTACTTATCTCTCTGCTGACAAAGCTATATTAGACTCTAGGGTGGATGACTATTACAATAGATTTCACAATGCATTTCAGCTATGTTGTGTGTGTATATGTGTGTGTGTGTGTGTTCTGTAAATGAAACACACAGTAGTGATCTATGGCAGCTGCCTATGTTCTTTACATTTTCCATTAATCCTTAAGGATCTAAAGAAGTTGTAAATCCTGTGCAAGCTTTAACAACATGATTGTATCAGCACAATATTAAATGTAGGTGTGTCTTGTTTTAACACAGCTTCATTTTTCAATGTTAAGATCTCAGCCACAAACGAATTAAAAACACATCTGCTTTCCAAACATGTACAACGTATTTAAAAGTCAACTTTCTTCTCCAATCCTGTAAAAATTGACTCATGGGTGAGAGGTGACAGTAAGCCAATGAGAGGGGTTTTCCACACAAGAGTGTTTATTCATTCACTGGAAATTATATCAGTATTTTTACATGTGAGAGTTAAATTTCACATAGAGAGGGAGGGATGATTCATAAGCAATAAACATGATTTTCAAATGGAAAATAGGGAATTTCATGGCCAAAAAAGTTCACGTGCTTTGTTGTCATACATCACATGTGACTTTTTTTTTTTTTTTTTTTTTTGCAAGGGCAGGAATTTGCCAGTGCCGTGGTAACAACACAATAATGTTGAGTCATGCTTTAATAACTTGAACAAATGAGGTTGTGGAAATAAAATAAAGGAGAATTTAACACATAACAAACCTCAACCCTTCTTGACTTCTGGCCTTTCATCACAGATTAGGCCTTTAGTGTGAGACTAGTCAACTGAGCAAACAAACCCAAGAGTTGTTTTTCTTTCTCTGACTGTTTTGTTCGAAGACTTTTGAAGGAATGAAGGGGTGAAAGTTTCCAGTATAAGAAACAAGTGTGACAGCTTGACTAGCAGATCTGTAAGGCTTTTTTTTCAGCAAAGCAGCTTTTGGATAAATGCTAGTGTCTGTAAGCTAACATTCTTACAATATCAGGCTAATATTTAAAATATTTTTTAAATCCATCTTTGAAGTATGAAGTCAGTATGATTAATCTTCTGAGGGAATAAATTTCTGTAAAAACTTTTGTTCCAAATTGCAGACGTACGGATATTTCACTGCCATCATTATTTATCCACTGGCTGGTTTTATAAATGTAAATGCAACACATCTAACAGGCGAGTGGCTGAGATATCTCAGATTGAACTGAACAAACAACAGACTTACATAATCACTGATAGAGCTATTTTGCTAGTTTGGGAAAAATACATAAAAATGAGGTTGGTGTCCAAAGTACATGTGCTTTTCAGTAGCATGAGTGTTATTCTAACAGAGTAATATTTAGTTTTGCTGTAATTTTAGGAATTAAATGAGATTATGGTAATGAAAAGCAGAAGAGTCAAACCGACAGCACAAACTCCTAAATTTATCTTGCAGTTTTTAGTTGAGCTTAGTCCAGTTGTTCCCAACCTTTTTTAAACAAAGAAAGAAAAAATGTTGTAACATTATCTCTGTCATCTGTTTTCCTCTAATCCTCCTGTGACCCTATTTTAGATACACCGTCTTGGCCGATATGATTTCGGAAGAGTTTAAGGAGTGGCTTAACTTTTACAAAACAACTTCTAAACAACCGTAATGTTTTTGTTCAGTGTTTTTGATATCCTCGAGCGTGTCCGGCTCTGTGGTGAAACTGGTCGGTGCTGCCTGCACAAAACAGGACTGATGTAATATTTATAGCCTGTTTTGTGTATCTAAATGTACATCTAAATATCATAAAAGCAGGAAATAACATGTGCAGTATCACCTTTTACTTAGATTGAATCAGACGTCGACAGAGGAGGAAGAGGAGCGTGTACTTGCTCTTAAACTGCTGATTGTTACATCTGTGAATCTCAGTCACCGCTGAAACTAAAACTCAGATCCCATCAGAACTTTGTTTCCTGTCTCCTGGCTTACTGATCTTAGAAAAACAGCCTTTGTGGCTTCAGTTTAGCAGTTTAGTTTCAACAAGCAGCAAGTATTTTATGATTCAGTTGGTCGTGTGTACAAAGCTTCGCGGACAACTTTAAATCCTGTGGTTTTTCGTGTGCTGTAGACTTAAAAACCACAAGAATGCATCTTCCTGAGCTGATTTACGTCAGATTTGATACTTCTTTTTAATGCAAAGGGCTCCTGCAGAGGTTGGTACACTGAGCACTACTTTTTCATAAGTGGAGGAGGTAGAGACATGAAATGAGGTAAACAAAGTGAAGTTCTTTGAGTTTGTCCGGGCAGAAAAAGAAAAACATGTCAGGACTGTCGTGCCAGGGCAAGTTTTTATGAATGGAAGTTTTTTTTTCTAACTTTCCCTCTCGCTTTTTGTGAATGAAAAACAACTGGAAAATCCAGTATAAAAGCCCGCAGTCTGCCGAGAGACGATTGGCCAATGCGGCGCAAGCTCCGCCCACGGTTGCTAGGAACCCGACTACCAGCTTTCTGATTGGCTCTCGCAGGTAACCGAGACTTCATTCATAAGTCAGTGTATTCATCGGGACAAAGGCAAGAAATTCGAGCCCTTGAAAGAGGAAATCCACCAATCACAGAGCTCGTCTGGTCCGAGCAAGAAAAGCAACTCTCCCCAAATCATGTCTGTAACAGAAATGACAGCACAGCTGGCGCCCAAAAATCACCCCGTTTTAATATAAACTCCCTCAAAGTCGCTCTGACTGCGTGCGTCACTTAATTTTTCGTCGAAACAGGGTTTTGTTTTGTTGCTGTGACTCGACTAAAAAACTCAACATCTGTTTCCCGTCACAGTTTCAGCGCTGGACTGTTTCCTAAAAGAAGTGGAGCCTGGCAATCCGGGCAGACGTGGCAAAAAGCCCAAGAAACAGGCTCCCAAATAACACTCATAACTCATGCACGCTATATGGCCCATCAGATATGTTTTTTTAAAACCAAAAAGCGCGACGTACAGTATGCAAACACCAAACAAAACCATTATAAATGCAAAAAAAAATGGGTTGAAATAGTTGCAGGAAGTGTAAAAGCAATTTTATCTAAAAACTTGTGGATAATGTGACGAGCTGTCTGTCACACACACACATATACACACACACTCGCATTTGAAAAAAGAGATTTGTAAAGAGGGCAGCAGCCCGCTGGGTAATCACTCGCCATCACTTCCCCTCGGCATTTTTTGTGAATGGAGCTCATTATGCATGCAGCCTCCACGCAGCTCCATTCACAAGCAGCGCTCCCTCCTCTCCCTGCTGCAGGCTGCGTGGATCTCACTCAACTCAGCCTAAATGACCACAAACGGTTAACGGATGGATTATAAGATGGATGGATATTTGGACCAGCAAGTGCCTTACACTTTAGCAAATGTACGTATGGATGAACTCTGCTGTTACTTTCATGCTTTTTCGCCTGGTTTTTTCCAGTGTAGTCACTCGGCAGCCGGGCTTTATCTCTGTCCGTTTCGCGTCTGTCTGCACGAGTTTTGTGCCGAAGCAGCTGTGTGTGCGCGATTAAGAAACAAAAAAACAAAAAAACTAGTTCTCAACCCTGCTTAAAACTAAACCCAAAAAAAATATCTCCACAGACTAAAGCATAGCATTTAGTAATGTTTGTCAGCGGGTTTCTTCTTTGGGATACTTTGTTTGAAGAACGTGTCAGCTTGTGCCAAATGGTCACTTTCTTCAGACGCAAACAGCGCGTTTGTTTTTCCCAGATTGCCTCCACAACTGAGAAATGTGCTGTGTTTTAAAGAGCTTGATGCACGATTCTCTCACTTGTAGCTCATCACAATTTATTATCATCATTATTATTATTAGTTCTTGTTGTTTTATTGTCAAATGTCTCAGATCTTGCGTGGTGGCTTTTTGCTTCACTTCACACATGCCTCATTAAACATGGCATCAGCTTTTTTTGACACTGTTGTGCTGGAAATGCCCTGTTGGAGCCTGTTCCTCACTTCTCCTCTGTTAACATCTGTGGGTTTTTGCAGAAGTCGCATGGAAATGGGCCCCTAAATAGACTGTTGATGGCAGCGAAAAGGAAATACATGGACACAGAATTACCCCCTCAGGAATCTGAAGGTAAAGTAGTGGAAGCTCACAGTTTTGGCCTGTTGTCTCTGCTCATGACACACGTTTGCATCATGTTCTGTCGACCCCAGGAGGTGTCATTCTGTATCTTAATCATTGCATATAAATATTATGAAAATAAGACAGTTATTAGAAAGAAATGGTCAAACTTGTCTCTCTGCTGTGTGCTCATCATACCCTCTTTCTTCTGTCTTTCTGTTCAGACCTCTTCCAGGATTTAAGCCAACTCCAAGAGACATGGCTCACAGAAGGTGAGATGTGCCTGCAGGCTGCTTTTCTTCTTAATTTGTACTTTTTCGCTGATGATTTCCTCATGAATTAAATGTGGCTTGGTGGTGTGCCTGTGTAGAGAGATTGGTGAACACAGAAATCTAAGAAAATTAAACAAATACGTCCCATTCTTCTTCAATTTTAACTCAACTCTTGAGGAATTACACACACATGTTCATTTCCATAATCTATTAAAAGCGTTTGTAACACAAATTCTGTGATCACCACAAAATTCAAACTCATTGCTTCCAGTTTTCTGTCAGTCCAACAGTGTTACAACAGAGTCACTTTTATTTAAAGCTCTCATAAAACTGTGGCTTTGGTGAAAAAGATGACCTCCTCAGAGCTGAAACTCACTCAAGAGCCCAAACTTTCTGATGCAACACACATGCTCATAAAGCATACAATACTGAAAAAAAAATTTAAAAAAGAGGCCATGGAGAGCACAGACGGGACATTATTAGCTTTGAGCATGTCCTATTTTGGCCATGTTGGCATGTAGCATGCGTGCCAGCCAGCGGCCAAAGCAAACAAACAGGCTGTTTTGCTTGTGTCACTCAAATCCACATAGCAATGAAATGAGGTCCGGTCAGAGGCAATTGTCAGTTCGTAGACTTAATAAGTGCAATGATGGTGTGAGCCCTAATTGAGTAATTATACTGTATGTCAAGAGGAGCCGTGAGTCAGTGTGCTTGTGTTTGGTGAGGACAGCAGTGGCAGGACGCTGGGGCTCGATGTGCCTGAAGCTGCATGTAAAAATCAGAAGTGCACCAGGAGGTGTGAATTTTGTTGTTGTTGCTTCCTTTTGATGTGCTTTGATGTGGAGGTTTAAAGGGAAATGCCACTCATTTTTGACATTTAATGTGGGCCACATCAACCTGATAAATCCTGTTTAAAGTCGTCCTGCACAGAATGGAAATGTTTTGCTTAATGTTGGAGGTTTGAGCTTCACTGTGCACTTCCACTGATGTGTGTGTGTGTGTGTGTGCAGTGTGTGACACAAGAAGGCGGTTTTCATGTCAAAATGTTGAAGGGGGAAATTTCTCTTTTCTTACCTCAAATCTGAGTTTTTGAGTGTACAAACATCACAGCTATTTGTCAGGGTCCAGTATAAAAATTCTGGAAGTGTGATGTTGAAAGCTGAAGCCTTGAAAAGTCTGAAGAATTTAAAAGTAATTTTATTAATGTTGTTGAAAACTTGGGACATACAGTTAAAAGCAGGCTGATGTCTCACAATATGTCTGGAGGGAATCTTTAGTTGTGGCAGAAATGTAGATCCACAATCTGAAAGTCTCCCAGTGCATCTGCTTGAGAAACATGGACGTCTGCAACAAAATATTATTTTTATAGCATTTTTATTAGCATTAGCACACTTAAAAAGAGATGATAGGAGTAAGCTAGCAGCGCAGAGACTTCTATTAAGCACAAGTCATCCTGATGGAGAAACCACAAAGTGCTTATGGCAGCTTTCACAACACAAAACACGACATTAAGTAACATTTGATTACAAAATCTCTCTTATTAATAATGTTCACAGTGCATGGCCCCACTTTGGTGTGTGACATAAGATCTGTTAATGTCAGCAAACTTTGGCTCTGAGTTCCCAACTTAGAACTTTGACCTAAAAGACTTTTCCTGTTTCCCGTTGTTTTACCAAAATCAGATTACAACTGATTGTTGCCTTGAATTACATGTACATGTTATTTTCATGAGGTTAGTACACTGTGTGTGTGTCTGGGTGGTGCTCTGTCATGTGAATGAAGCAGATTTTTATTAGTATCTCCTATTTTTTTCTTATATTTTAATATATATTTTCTGTATTATGTCACTTTAAAGGAGTATGAGTCACAGAGCAGACTTTGAGTCATAAGCAGACTTTGACTCTCCGGCAGATCAGCCCACTGGGGAAGTGAGGCGGTTGCATTTAGAGACACAGTGGAAGCGATCGTGTCTGCCTGAAGACCAGACATTTAAATAAAATCCCAGTACAGCTAATGTTTATGACAAACAGTGCTGCGTCCATGTTAGCTTTCTCACCTTTTCTCATGCAGCGTCAAAAACCAGCAAGTTCACTTCACACCAGCGTCTCAAGAGACAAAGACAGAAGAGCCAATAAAACTGCAACAATGGGTGTCGCTTTAAAGTTGGAGCCCATTTGCATTCACAGATTTCACTGTGAAGGCCACACTTAAAGGTTTATTTCACCAAAAAACACCCAGAGAAACCCTTTCTGTCATTATACCCCTCGCTGAATTTAATCTTTAGGATAATTTTGGCTTTATTTTAACTGGCTGAGTTTTCTGCCAACTCCTCACTACAATGGAAGTGAATGGAAATAAGTTTAAGCTGCTCAAAGATTTGATTAAAATAGGCTGAAATAAAAGTTTAAATTAGAACTTCTTTCACTATAAAACACTGTTTCTGTAAATAGAGCTTTCTGATGAACTTTTAAACATAATTATTTAACTTTTTCTAGAAATAAAAGCCCCACACACTTTATTCCATTATATTTAGGGAGCAGCAGAAAACAGAGAGACAGGTTAACCTGAAAACAAATAAAAATGAAGCCAAAACTCTGTGTGGCTTCAGCCCACAAGAGGCAAAAGAGAAAGTTTGTTTTTTCTAATAATTTAATAAACTGACCTTTTTTAAATAAGTCATTATTTTATATACTGAAATTTAAAAATTGGGTGGCAGCTTGTTCTCAAGTCTCGGAAGACGAACAAGACAAAAACGGCAGCACAGAAAGATGGAAGTGTAACTTTATCAAAGTGTTATTTAACCCTAAGTACTGGCTTGTTTTCAGCTTCCCCGGCTTAGACCTCTCCTTTCCTGTTGCATTAATTAAAGACCTTATCATGACTGATTGCAGTTGTGAGGGATTCACCAAGATTGTAAATGCTAGGTAGCTGGAGGGAGTTTCTTTTTTTTTTTTTTTTTTCCGCTAAAGGAGAGCGGAAGCAAAAGAAGGAGACAGAAAGGTTGAAAAACTGAATGGCAAGAGTTCAGGAGCTTGTCACATCTTGTCTCATTTTGGCCTTTAGGTTTATATGACTGAAGCTTCTTAGCTCCTCCCAGGATCTCCCACTGAGGGGAAAAAAAAAAAAAAAAAAACGATGTTCAAGGTGCCTGGAAGCATCGGGGAGAACATGCGTCTGTGCTCGTATAAACACACTTTCCTTCTTGTGCTGACTTGCATCTCAAAGCCCCTGACGAGGTGTTCCTGGAAACAAATCAGATACACATGCAAGCGCACGCACACACACACACACAGGAGAGTGCACAGACACAAGCACACACCAGGGTAGCGATAATGTCTGATGCTCATCATCCGTGTTTTTTTTCCTGCTGCCTCTTTATGAGGTCCAGCATGTTCCGTTTTGGACATGTTGAAACTAGTGGAAATGATTGATTGTTGGATCTGCATAACTGAATATTGGCCGCTGCTCTGTCTCATGCAGCAGCTTTATTTCTCCCCCCTGAGGGCGAAAGACTGAAAAGTTGAAAGGGGGTTAATATTATTATAGTATAGTAAGCCACAGGATGCAGCGTTGTATAAGAAATCGATGTCATTTATCTGAACATGCTCCAAACGCTATCATCCGGTTTCCTCTGCACAGGAAGGAGGAGTGTGACGACAAGAAAGTGCATTTGAATTTCTTATTTCCTCTTTTTGTCCTCTGTCTCTGTCGCTCTCTCTCTCCTTTGACTTTTGGTTTCTACGTTGTGTGTCATTGTCTCTGGAAACTATAAACAGTGAATGAAGTGAGATGGAAGAGGCTGTTGAGATTGAGCGCAGTGTCAGATTTAAATTGTGAGTTTAGATTAAATCCCATCCTATGGTGTATTTTAAACATCTTCTTTTAGGGGGAAAATACAACAATGTGTTTACAATTAAGCTTTATTTAAAAAAAAAAAACGGGTGCAAGGGCTCCTTTGTCCACTCTAAGTGAGCGAATCGTACTAAAGTACCTGCAGCGTGGTGCCACTTTTGTTTTGTAGCCCCTGATTGAGTTCATGATATTTAATGATACCCATTAACTTTTCCCCACCAGTAAGCTTGTACCATGATGTAAGTGTGACTCCTGAGCAATGGAAACACTTAAAAAAACCCCCAGAAACTTGTGCAACTGGAGCGGTGCCATATTAAAAGGTTGCTAGCCCTGTTGTGCACCATGTTTAGGATTTAGATTGTTAATTTAAAGGTAGGCAACGAAATGCCAGCATGCTCACGGCTCCATAGGTGAATCTGACCTCCTCACCTCTTGTAGGGTGTTGGCAGTCAAATGACTTGGGCTTTTCTAACCTATTTGTGGGATTCAATGTCCAAAGGCCCCAAAGCACAATGATGAATGGGGTTTGGACTCCTAAAAAAAAAAAAGGGGGGGTGTACAATAGTGTCTCTCTAGCTTTGCTGCACCTGGACTCGGCACTTCTGACTGCTTTTTCAGCTAAATCCTAGATGAGTTTCATTATGTAAGAGTGGTAATCAGGGCTACTGAAACTGTGCACCACTACATGCCATTTTATATCAGATCAAGAGCTCACATTTCCATATCAGTGCGTTGACTCATCCTTTTTAACAAATCATTATAAATGCTGATATATTGACATTTCTTAGTGAGAAAACCAGTATAATCTGTTGTAAAAAAACACTTTAATTCTTTGCTGAGAGTTGCCATTTGACACGTAGATCTAAAAAAGGGCTTTGACTTTAATTTGCTCTCGTTTCACTCCCACAATTGTCCTCTCGATTTGAGTCTAATTTCCTTGTTCTCGATTCGTCATATATGCTGTAAGAGTAAAACCAGATGACTTTTAGATTGTCAGACAAGAATTCTCAACATTTAAGGGCAGAGAAAGGTTGACTCTGAATGGGTGGCTCTTCACACAGCTTGACAGATTTCTTCACTCGTTCAGCCAGAATGGCCTGTTTAGTCTATCTGGATTTCTACAATGGAAATTAAGAAAAAGCTGGGTAAGAACTTTTAGCACAAAGTAATAGTACATCTTGAAAAGGGACGTAATTATTGCATTTTTGGAAAATTACACATTTAAATTATTGAATAAGTCAGTCTCATAAGTAGCTTAATTTATAAAAATAAGAGAGTCAAATATGGAAAAAGGAAATTTTGTATTTAAAAAACCTGCTTAATTCATGAACTTACTACAGACTCTTTATTATTAAAATAAGCAGGATGAACCAAAAATGAGCTGAGCTTTAAAAAATGAAGGATTAATTTTAGATCTTTTTATTTTTTAAATTCAAACATTAAACACTACAAAGCGTATATGAAAGCCTCCCGACACAAAACACAGAAGTTTGATGGTACTTGTGGTTACGCTCAACATGTCATGTCATGTTTTTTATAACCTTGAAATCTATGAGCTTCAGTCTAAAGTCACCACATGCTACAGGAAACCATGTTTGTAGGTTAACATCTCAGTAAGTGTCGCCTGAATGAGGCTAACCTGGCTCTTACTCAGTTTTTGAAAAGAGAAGAAGTAAAACAGGACAGATTTGGAAGTGAGAGACACATAAAGGTCAGATTTGATGTAAAATGTCATAACAATGATGTTAAAGTAATGGCTGCTGTTTTTTTCTCTTCTGATTTCAGCTCAAGTTCCTGACAGCGACGAGCAGTTTGTTCCTGATTTCCATTCTGAGAACTGTGAGTAATCCACTTTCAGTTTCTGTGCCCTCTGAATGTATGTGCACAAATGTTCTGTGTGTTCACGTCACTAAGTGGATATTTAAGACCACATGCACCGAAAAATTAGATTTTCCGACCATGCATTGCACAGATGAGATCTATTTTTTTATTGTTTATTGAATCAGGACAGTGTCGGCCATCCCTCCCATTTGGCCAGTTGTTCTGCTTCTGTAATTCCATCTGAAGTATGCATGTCATGAGAAAGTGAGGACAGAACCAGCGGTCAAATTTGGGCTGTGAAACCGCCAGAGGCTTAGCTGGGGATACTGTAACCCGCTGATGTTACAGTAATCTCTTTGGCAGACAAAGCTATGCAGAGACAGGAGGCCTAATGAGCCAGTCATCATGGAGTGAATTTGGATGCCGGCATTGTGCGCCGCCGTCATCCATTTGCATGCCTTTGAAAAGCTGAATGGGTCAGACCCAGGAAACCAGTAAAAAAATTATTCAGGGCCCAGGTACAAAGATGGTCCTTTGTGCAAATCGGAAGGTGTAAAATGGAAAAGCAAATTCTTGGGCCGAACAACTGAGCGGCCATTTGAATGACTTTCCCTTTCTTGTTGTTTTTCTTAACAATGGCGGTTCAGGATCCGGGTGGGAGTTCTCATCCCTCTACAAACAGTTTTTTTTTTTTTTTTTTCTGCCCCATTCAACCCACTGAAGCCTTCCCCATCTTTTTTGCAATAACACTGAAATGCAAAGAGAACTTGAGATACCTGAAGAATAACACACAAAGTAAAAGTGACAGCTTTCAGTCCCGGTCAAAGGCACTTCCTCCGGTGGAAACCCATGTGTCCTTTGTGTGTAAACATCATGTGATTGAAGCAGCTCCGAGTCACAACTGGTCAGCCCTCTCTGTGACACATGCCCTGTGCAACATTGTCGCTCTGCGTTGGCCAACAATGCAGAGGAGGAAGTGCAGATGAACCCCGGGGGCACGCAGAGGCCATGTCTACTTAACCCCCTGACCTGTCAGCCAATCAGCTGTCAGGCCTCTGCTAACGCTTGACCAGGGTATGATTTGCAGGGTCACCGGGGCTTCGGTTTGATGGGCAGCTCACTTATACACGGCAGAGACACTCCCGCATTGACAGACAGTGTCCCTGCTGGTCGCAGTCAATAGCCGCTGAGTCCAGTTAGAGCGTCTCTATTCAGCTTTGACTCGTGAAAAATTGAAGCTGACAAGCGACTATAAATATATTCATCTCTGTGTTTGTTCTAGATCCTGTATGCGGCCTATTAAAAGCATACAGAGGCTTAGTTTTTTCCCATACTGAACAGAAGGCATTCTCAGCGTCTGCACTACTTTTAAAAACAGGTGACTCACC